>JBAMJV010004791.1:0-150250 GCA_037951105.1 Echinarachnius parma | reverse complement strand
GAGTATCAAATAATGGAAATTTGTGTTATAATCGTCGATATATTAAGGATTCATCTCATTTTAGCCATTATCTGTATGAAATTTGTTTGTGATGTAATATTTTTACAAAATCAGCATATAAATTTGAAAAGAGAATTGTTCACATTTGTGATAAAAATGGCTCTTCCTTTACATTCTTCGTTGTTGATTTACAGGCTGATTGGGATTTGTAGTTATATGTTATGAATATATAGATATTTCCATATCAAGTCCTGAACAGTCCATGAAAGCATCATTATTATTGTTCAGTTTTTCGACATAGAATGGTGCACTGTTTGGCCCGCTCTGTTGACCCTCACTTCCAACCATTGCTGCACACAATCCTCAACTGACATTTGTCATTTATTGTAAAAGTACATTATATATCTGCGCTTGTTCTCAATTTTATGATTTAGCATGTACAATGTAGAGTGTTCCTGAAAGAGTTTCTTCACTTCTGGGAAACTAGTAAATAAATGGAATTACAAGTCAAAATGTCAGTGTTATTGATAACTGTGTGATATCTTCATGCGGCTGCACATCTTCTCTATCAGTATCTGTATGTGAATTATTAGCAGTCGTCAGTGATAGGCATGTGTGGTAATGGTTTGGGAGGATTGCAGGTTGTTTCGACTGTTCCTCTTGACATCAACAGGCTGATCACATTATATTTATTTTTCATTCCCCTATCCCTCAACTTCCTTCATATCTCTCCTGCTACTCCACACCATCTATCTTCACACTAAAACAATTCACCTCTACTAACCTCACAACTACCCTGCTATGCTTGAATATACCCTGCTTGCCTGAATATTAATCCATTGTGTGCCCCACTCCTTCTATGATTTCATCTGTCTCCCCTCCCATTCCCCTCACCCATTTCACTATCTACATCCCCATCTCTTTTCTATGCATGTCCATCTATCTTCCTTCTCTGTATTCACTTTCTTCCTTTTCTTCCGTTCGATTTCCCAGTATTTCCTGTCCATTCTCATTTCTACAACTGTTTCCCCACACTCTGTTTACTATCTACCTGTAATACCGCAATCATTTACTACCTTCTCCTCCACTCTTCTTGCATTGTGAGTATCTACCTTTCCCCCTTCTCTCTATTCATCATTTATCCTCCTTCTCTTTATCTCTTTATTAAGATAATCTACCTTTCTTTTGTTTCACCATCTAATTACAAACTTCCTTCTCTACCCTCCTTTCTCTATGTATTATTACCTTACCTCACTATCCATTTACTTTTCAACCTATCCTCCCTCTTCATCAATTGTCTACCTCCCGCCCCCCCTTCACCATTATCCTCCTTCTGCTCATTCCGCCCCTCACTGCTTGCCAGATCCCCAAAGCCAGCCAAGCTAGCAGCAAAGACAAATGGTCTTCCTCAGTCCCTTGGAGACAGGAGGTTCTGATAGAACACCAGGGGGAGTGGCTGTGCCCAAGGCTATACAGGCTGTCCACATACAGAATTTCTTGATGTAAGCATTGCATCGTTCAAAATTGTCTTCTTTTTTTTCTTTTTTTTTTTTTGGAGGGAGGTGAGGGGGGGGGGGGGGTGGGGAGGGCGTTACTTAGATAAATTTCAGCAGCCAATCTAGCAGCAAAGGCAAATTGTCTTTGTCAGTCTCATAGAGACAGGAGATTCTGATTGAACACAAGGGGGAATGGCATGCTTAGGGATATGAAGGCTGTCGGTGTACATAATTTATCATTGTTACTCTTTGGGGGAGGGGGGGGTATTAAAGTTATAAGTTACTTGTCTTATAACATGCACATCCAAGTTTGATAGATATTTCTACAAATTTGACATTTGACAGAGAACAGTTTGGAAATAAGAAGATTTATCCATTCATTTTTTTAGCTTCAAACCTTTGTTTCAATTAAAATGAGAAATACATAGTCTATACCAAAATGGAGAGATAATCATATTGACAAAAATAGTATGCAAAAATGAGCTAGGGAACGATAAGTCTTTACATATTTCTGGCCAACATTGGAAAGGAATATTATGCTGCTGGTGAAAATTATATTCTTAGTTTTTAAGGCTTTTGATTTCTAATTTGCTGGCATATCTATGTGAATGCATGATTCACATTTATTTAATCATATTATAAACGACTTCACCCACTTACACTTTGGCTATTCAGAACTGCCAGCCATCATGCGAGTGTCGAGGACAGTCGCAACAACACCTACACCTGCCTACGTAGCATTCAGGCAGATAACAATGGCATGTACTGTGAATTCAGTGACAGTGAAGGTACAAATGCATAGCACTCGACTTTGTAATGCACAGCTTGAAATTAACCTTAATCCTGGACTGGACTAATACAATCATGACTTTGAAGTGGGATTGATGAAATCATGATTCTTTTTTATGTTTATGGCCCTAAATTTGTTGGTTCCTAAACTAATAAAAAATGATAAGAAAAAGTGTTTGATTTCATTGGTTATTATCATCATTTTGCCAGCAGACAAGTGTTAATTTCGAGCCTCTGCATTGGTAGAGATAGATGATGCCTGCACTGCAGCTCTTAAGATAACTGTTTACACCATTTTCATATTGTTAAAAAGAAGCCTCTCGGGAGTCTTTTTGAAAATTAAGAGAACAATTTTAGATTTTGTTTGTGACAATTCCAAAGCTTAAGATGTTTATTTAATATGGAATGAACAGAAAGAAAAAATGATCAGCTGAGATAAAAAGGGTGAGTCTCTATTTGCGATCAAAACATAATATTGAACAGGAACCTCAAGGTGAAATGTTCTGGCAAAAAGGGCTCTTCAACACCAGAAAAAAATGCTCAAAGCAAACATTTTCATAATTGTAGACATTGTGATTGTGGGAAATAACCTCCCGCCATTTGAGTCATGGTTTAATTTCATGTTAATGAGCTGCAGTGCACAATGCTGAATCTACTACCCTGCTGAGTTTTCTTTGTAAATTGCTTTTTAACAAATTTGTTGTTTATTTACCTTGCATGGTCTTTGCATGTATTCCTTCCCACTTCTCATGCATAATCATGCTCACACACAAATGCACAAACAGTTATATTCCTTCGCTGCAACCCTTTGCACCTATTCCATAAAATAAAATGAAGCATACTTTGAATGTGATTGGTAACAAATCAATCGACCTTTCGATTGGATGAGAAAATCTAACGATAGCTCTGTTTCTTGGACTTAGTCTTGCTTTCCGAGTGTGTGTGTGAAGATTCCAAGAACAATACCTACTCCTGTGTTTAGGACACTATCTACAGGGGGAAGGAACTACATCTACTGTAACTTTCAGGATGATGAGGTACTTCATTTGAAAAGAAAAGATATGTGATTTTGTTTTCAATGTTATATATGCAAATACATATTTTTAATGTTGGTGCTTTTGTATATGAACATAATATTATTTCAACTACAGTTTCAAAAAGAGGAAATTGATATGAATAATATTAGATGACTTGAAACAAATTAAACAATAGATAATTGTGCCCAGGATAAAATGTACAGGGGAGAACTACACCTACTGTAACTTTAGGATAAACAAAGGTACTTCATTTGAAGAGAAAACATCATGATTTAACAAAAATTTATAGTGCAATAGACATATTTTTATGTTAGTTTTTTTTATATGAATATATTTTTTTCAACTATAGTTTCAGTTTTTAAAAATATGAATCAAATTGGATGACCTTGAAACAAGCTTAAAATGGTTATCTTGTGCCGAGGATAAAATCTACAGGGGAAGACTTTTGATTTGGGGTTTATTTCTTGATGTAACATGTGTTATAGCAACTATCAGAGTAAAAAATGGATTGAATATGAATGTAGTGGCATGGCTTTAAATGATAATAAAATTTGAAATAAATAACATTTAGAAAGCGCTGTTAAAGGGGTAGTACAGTTTTGGCAAGGCCTGAACTTTAGTAACCAAACTAGGACAAGTAACATTATAAACTAATAGTTATAACTCCACCATGCTAGAAAGGTATACAAAATTGCAAACGACTAAGTAAAAAGCCCATTATCATTAAAAAAAGAGCCATTAAAACACAAGAGGGCGCTCTCTAAAAAGGCATTGGTTTTAACCATTTTTCATACAAAATTATGCATGTGATGTTTTATTGAAGTCATGATTAAATAGAGAGATCATCAACAACTTTTTAAAAAACGCTTTTGAAAACTTTTGAAAAAGTTTATGCATTTTTAAAATTTTTTTCTAAAAAATCATCTAATTATTTGGGCCCCAAATAATTATAAGATCATATATATTTATTGATATTTCAGCCGTTTCTGGACCGATTTTGACCAAATAAAGTTTATTCTGCCATTAAAATTGCATGTTCTCTCAAATTTCTCAGTTTTTCATTACCTCACAGAAAAATTGTGATGTGTAGCGCCCCCTTTACCAAAACTAAACTACCCCTGTAAAGAACAAATTAGCAGTGAGTTCTCATACTCAACTTATCTACAGGGAAGACTGCATCTACCCTGACTTTCATGATCTGATATGATAAAGAATGAAGAGTCAAATTCTACACGTATCAGAAAGAATATATTTTTGATTGACTCAACACCGTAGTTTTTGTAATGATCCATAGTTTAATGGGTTGTCATGTGTGTCCTTTTGTACCTGGTCTAAAGCCGTTCCACTGACATTAATTTAGGCTGCAATACCTAGTACTCCTGCTTGTAAAAAAATACTGCATTGTCGTGATAGAGTACACTTTTCTAAGTGCTTACCATAAAAATACAATACTAAAAAAGCAAGAAGCCCAACTAAAAGAATCCTATGCTGTTAACCATGGACAGTAAGACCACGCCCACAAGTTCCACACAGGAGGCAAAAATTAAACAAATACAGCAAAATACAATACAATGTCAGCAAAAAATGCATGTTAACCCATTGAGGACGGATTTAATTTACTATAACATGTATTCTGCTTGCACCCTAGCACGAGTATTTTCTGGACCAGTCCTGAATGGGTTAATAAGATAGCCACCATGGAAACATTCAAAGCGCATTTAGTTGCATGCCCATCTCATGTGACTGGAGCACAAGAGGAAGTGCGCATTTACACACTCTATTCTGCTGCTTCTTTTTCTTACTGTGTGCTCACAAATGCAACCTGAATTTAATTAAATGTTTTAATCAAGTGAAACAAATGAAGTTACAACTCATTTGCATGTATTTATACACATTTTTGTTCCTCCTGTAACGAACTTAGGGGCGTATCCCAAAATGTCATATGATTTATTTAGTTGGGCTTCTAGACTTTCTAGTATTGTATTTGTGTAAGTGAGTCTCTCAAAACCACCCTCTATAGAATCAATGGTGTATAACAATCCCCTCCTCTTGTCTTTCATTCCCTGGTTCAGAACTTCCAGGAGTTCTACAACATGACGGCGGACCCCCACCAGCTCGCCAACATTGTGGGGAAGCTTGACCCAAAGTTTGTCACCCAGCAAAATGAGAAGCTGATTCTTCTGAGCATGTGCAAAAGGCCCCTCTTGCCGTCAGGTCGTCCCGCCTTCCAAACATGGCAACAAGATAGAGGGTGGTGTGTAAGGTGTGGGCGTATCAAATCATATAAAGAAATGCAGTCTGACCTGTTATAATGATCTACTGACTATAAAGACCACCTGTATACAAAGACCATGTGGTCCCACCCATGGGCGTAGCGACTTACGTAATACCTATTCATCAGGGGGGATGAATGAATAGATCATCCCCCCAGTTGAATGGGTATCAATGACAGATCTACGCCCATGGTCCCACCTCCTAAGCATGGCAGTGTGTAAGGTTGGAAATCATTTAGATATTATTGATAAATACGGTCAATCTGTTAAGACCACCTGCCGACAGTGACCAAGTGGTACCACCTCACTCACATGGCACTAAGACAGAGGGTTTATGCTGAAATATTCAATTAGAAAGAGACGCTAAAACCTATTATAATGACCTCCTGTATATAAAGACTAGCTGCCTACAAAGGCCAGGTGATGCCACCTCACTTTGACACTTGCATGGGGCTATTAAAGACAGAAGATGATGCTTAAGCACAGTATACAATACAATACTCATGGTGGCCACTATAGACAGGATGATTGTTATAGAAAGTGGCAACCCAGACAGGTTTGCCAGGTTTGACTTAATTACATATCTTTACATACGCAAGGTGGTCTTTATTGATTAGTTTGACTGCATTTAATATTGCAATATGATTATTACAATGCAGGAGTATTTTGTTGTAAACTCTTTTTCATTATGAATGTATCTATTGGTGCAGAGTTTATATTTTTGTCACCAATTATATATATATATTGTACCAAAATATGTATATTTTCTGTACTCTAAATATGTAGTGTAATTTACTGACTCTTAATCTACCATAGGTGGAATCTGTTATGATCTTTAATAAATAGTTTTCTGTTTAGTAAAATAAAAAGTAATTAATTAACCTTTCTTCTTCTTCTTCTTCTTCTTCTTCTATAATCTTCAAAGGGCTATAATGCAGGGCTATAATGCAGCCTATCTCGAAGATGAACTTAACTTGTGTACACGATATAAGGAGGAGTGTGGGCCTAATCAAAATGTGTTGATTCATAGTGGTTTGTTACAACACCTTTAATCCCTGTTAGTATTGTAAATCTCTGTTAAATGTAGTCTCAGACTATGTACATGTACATGTATGTGTCGTCATAAGTAAATGTTCTGTTTTCTTCTATAAGTTTGTAACGTAAAGACGAATTATATTGCACTATGAATGAAATTCACTTCCCAATTTGGAATGAAAAGAAAATAACAATTGAGTCTACAGCTCTTTAAATACATATTTATTTTAAAAACATATTTGTGTATTCAATCCTACTTTTAAAAGTGCATGTGCAAAATTCTACAAAATAATATACATGTTTAAATTGATAAATGTTATTTAACCTAAAAATCCTATTTAATTTATTACTAGAAGTGTAACACACTACTTGATTAGATGTTCATCAGATAGAGGACTAATTATATTTGAAAAATAGATGTAGTTTACAACTTAAATATATAATAAGGTGCTTTTATTATTAAATGATAGGTAAATCATTAATGATTTAAGATTTCTAACATACTCGTTGATATGTGCATTCATATTTTAACCCATTTAGGACTGATTGATTTTGCTATAACATGTGTTCTCCATACCATAGACATCTCCATACCATAGACATAACTTAATTATATAATAAGGTGCTTTTATTATTATATGATAAGGTAAATCATTAATGATTTAAGATTTCTAACATACTTGTTGATATGTGCATTCATATTTTAACCTATTTAGGCCTGATTGATTTTGCTATAACATGTGTTCTCCATAGACATCAGCTCAAGTATTTACAGGACCAGTCCTGAATGGGTTCATTTCTTGCAAATCAGTACTGTGCAAATTAATACTACGCATTTGTACTGGCATTTAATGTATGTGTATTTGTTTGAGAATTAAAGGGATCTAGTAACTTTGTTGACATGTGCAAAAAGTAATGAATGGTTGATTCAATGTATATTGTTATCTGATATGTCCACTGGGTATTGTGTGAAAAAGTTAGATGGATGTTATATGGCCAAGTAATGAGCAAAAATGCAAAGTGATATTCACTAACTCATTGCACTGACTTTGTACACGATTTCGAAGATCCATTGGATAGTTTAACATCTGAACACTTCAATCGTAAATATCTTTTTAACGAAAGGGAAATTTGAAAAACCGAAACCGGTCCCATGCTTTTTTTTGTGAATACGAATACAACAAGGTATGAGGGAACCGCTTTAATTCTGATTGGATTTTGAGGATTTGGACAATGTTACTAAGTCCCTTTAATTGTAGGCCTAAGCTTTGCCTAAACTATGAAATAATAAAGATATTTGTCGGATTTGAATATAAACATTGTGGTCATAGACATAAACCCAAAATGTGATATTTAATATTCTTCTATTCACACATTGTAAGCGTAATAGTTTTAGCCTGTACAATTCAGTTAGACCAGAACTTTCCCTTTTTTATAAAGTGTTCTGATGTTTCTTGATGTATTAATCCACCAGAACTTTTCATTCCCTTAATTGATAAACCATACTGTGGTTACTTGATGTATAAAGACTAAGTCTTAACCCAGATATGACCAAGAGTGAACATGCATGTGCAGACTCAATGGTCTTGTCTTAGGTTTGTACTGTGAGGCCTATTGATAATGGATTGTGCAATTTGTAATTATGTGAATTGTTTATCTGAAAGGTTTCGCTTTGGGTGAGAGCTTTGTAATGTAAACAGTGACAAATGGAGTTGACAATGTTTTTCTGCAAACTACATCGCTTTGTAGATAGCATAAGATTGTTGATGAAACTTAATCTTACAAAGGGATTATGCTTACTTCCAACACTATTTAGTAGATATGTGATTTAAACAAAAAAGTGCATGAAACATCATATAATGTTGGTATTTCTTGTAACTTTTTGTACATAAATTATAAGCAGGTTATTCTGTTATTTGGGTTAACAATGAAACTTAATCTTATACAGGCGTTGTTCTTACATCCAGTAAAAATTAGATACAAAAAGTGAGTGTAACAAGTCTTGTATGATATAGGTATATTTCTTGTAGAATTGTTGTATGTAGATATAAATGCTCTTTAGGTTAAAGATTATTCCAAATCATATCAGTTATTGAAATAGAAATAGTATAGAAATTTAGTATAATACACAGCATACTGTATAATGTAGATATTTCTTTAGTTGGGATGAGTTGGGAAGTAATTGTTTGAACAGCTTTATTTATATTGCATTGCATGTTTGATTGTTATTCCCCAACTATGCGATTATTAATTTTAATTTAAATGCATCAATTGACCTATGTAAAGTAATACTGAAAGAATGAATTGCCAAGAGGAGTTCTGGCACAGAGGTCAGAGCTCCACTCTTTGCACTAATTTGCCCGGCTTCGAACCACGGCCGCGTCTATGGCGCTGATAAAGGGAGTTCACAAATGTAAATAATCATAATTGATTGTATGCATCTTTAAAAACCAAATAACAACCAACCAACCTTTGAAGTTTGTATTCATCCTGAGAAATATGCTATAGAACTGAACAGTGTACTATACAGCTGACAACTAATTTCAATACCGTAAAAGGCTTGAAAACATTGTAAATTACTTCTATGAAGAGATACGTGCTACGTTGAATGTTTTGAGCTATTTTTTCCACCAGAGGATTTAGTAAAATATGACCAGTATAATTCTACTTTATAACATGTATGGGATCTGGGCCCTGTTGCAGTTTTGCAATTAATTATAAAGTTGTAATTAATTGCAAGTCGGATCACATGACTAAGTAAGTGTGCAAATCTGATTGGTTCAAATGTGCATATTTTCTGACTTGCAATTTATTGCAACTTTACAACTCTTTCTGCAACGAGGCCATATTGTGATAACTTATTTTTGTTAATGTTCCAAAATGTTTTCAATTTTTTATTTTCAGGTAAAATGGTGTTAAATTTTGATTTATATTGATACATTTTGTTTTATTATTGTCAAGGTATGTGTATGCTCGTCTTGTCCTGTTATATGTAACCATGAAATGGAAATTATGAAATCACAATATCATATTAAGCAAATTCCTAGAAGCAGCATTGTGCAACCACTGTAAAGTATTTGTGAATAAAGATTTCTAATGAATTCAAAATATTCTACACATTTGCATTTTTTAATATATGAATTTCCTTCGTGTTTGTGTGGGTTTTTGTTTGTTTGAATGTGTGTTCGAGCATTCTTCCACACTTGCATGCATACACATGTGTGTGTATAAGTCTGTATGTGTGTTTTGTGTATAAGTCTGTATGTGTGTTTTGTGTGTGTGTGTGTGTGTGTGTGTATGTGTTAGAATAAGGGCGTTCAATTACTAGAAGATGGATTATAGTACAGTTCAGCGTCATTAATGCACAAGATTTGGTTATTTTTCACCCAAGGTGTAGAATAAGTTAACACATTCTTGGGATAGTAAAGTTTTGGTCAAATAGCATTTTAGTAATTATAAACTTGCAAAGTATCATTAAGAAAGACCAGCTATATATAGTTACAGTTACAAATGTGTATGATATGTGATGATTGGTTGAAATAATCGATCGATCAAGAGATCATCAAAAACAATTTTAAAATCCATTTTGGTTGATTTTCAAAACTGTGTAGCATAGCTGAGTTTTGGTATTAGAGGGCGCTACACAAAACTATTTTTTTGTGAGATAATGCAAAATTGAGTGTCGAATTTGAAAGAGCATACAATTTTAATGACAGAATAAAATTTATTTGATCAAAATCGGTTAGGAAATGGCTGAAATATCCATAAACAACCATTTGTAATAATTTTGGGGCCCCACAATTATTCGATAATTTTGAACCAGCCATAGTTGAGTTTTGGTATAGAGGGCGCTACACAAAATAATTTTTTTGTGAGATAATGAAAAGACTGAGTGTCAAATTCGATAGAGCATACAATTTTAATGACAGAATATACTTTATTTGATCAAAATCGGTTCAGAAATGGCTGAAATATCCATAAACATAACCATTTGTAATAAATGTGGGGCCCCACAATAATAATTTATTCAACAATTTTGAACCAGCCATTAACATTTTTTTTAAATACTTCCTCTTTTAAAAAATTTACAAAATAGGTTTTTAGATAGTTGTTGATTATCTCTCTATATCTAATCACTATTTCAACTAAACATCACATGCACAATATTTTATTTAAAATGGTTAAAACCGATGAGTGTTTAGAGAGTGCCCTCTTGAGTTTTAACGGCTCTTTTTGAATGATAACAGGCTTTTTACTTGGTCATTTGTAATGTTTTATTCCTTTCGAGCATGGTGGAGTTATAACTACTACTTTGTTATGTAATGGTGCAGGTTTTGCCTACTAAAATTCAGTTTGACCAAAGCTGTACTCTCTTTACCAGAACTCAATTTTTAAATGCTTCCTCTTTTCAAAAATTGTCAAAAGAGGTTTGTAAATAGTTGTTGATTATTTCTCTATCTAATCACTATTTTCAACAAAACATCACATGCACAATATTTTATTTAAAATGGTTAAAACCAATAAGTTTTTAGAGAGCGCCCTCTTGAGTTTTAACAGCTCTTTTTGAATGATAACAGGCTTTTTACTTAGTCCTTTGTATTTGTTTTATTCCTTTTGAGCATGGTGGAGTTATAACTGTTAGTTAGTAATGTAATGGTGCAGGTTTTGGTAACTAAAATTCAGTTTGACCAAAACTGTAGACCTACTCTCATTACCAAAACTCAACTTTTTTTTCTTCTTTTTTTTGGAATAAAAGTTGGTCCCCCACATTTATTCCAATCTAATATATGGATAGTTCTGCTGTCCCAAATCCGATTTTGATCAAATAAAGTTGATGCTGTCATTACAATTGTGTGCTCTTCCGAATTTGACAACTCAGTTTTTCATTACCTCCCCCCACCCCCCCCCCCCCCCCAAATTTTTTTTTTTGAAGCACCTTTTATACCAAAACTACCAAACTATCCCTTTAAAGTCAAATGAAGAAATGCTCCTCAACAGCATTAGAGCATTAGAGCATTATACGTTGATATTTGATTGGATCTTCATGGGCATGCAGACACATTTTTGTGGGGGGCTGATGTCTTTTGCCCAATTATCATCCTCGTTTTTCACTTGACAAAAAAAAGAGGGGATCTTTGTAGTCTTAGCAACAGGAAATGATTTTTCCCGAGAATTATATGCTTTTGTCAAATTATGACAATTTTGAGAGGCTTTTTTCTACAAATTGAATATCACCACTTTCAAAACTCTTGGGGGAGGACTTAGTGGTTAGGCAGCAGCCCCCAAACAAGCCCCCTCGCCCCCACCCCCCCCCCCCCCCAATCCTCATATTATATTCCTCTCATTCAGTGGCATAGCATGGTCCAACTGTTTGGGGCGTGTGAATTATTGGGAGGTGGCCCACTGTATGTATTTCTTCAGGTCTTTGGGAAATGTTTATCCTTAGTTTGTCATTGTTTTGTTTATTATTAGGGGGCACATGCCCCTCCCACATGCCTCTGTAGCTATGCCACTTTATTAATTGGCGGTAGATTTATTTAAAACACTAACTTCTTAATTATATGTCTCTACTTTATGATTAATAAATAAATAATAATAATAATACACATTTGTATAACGCATATTGCAAATACATAGTAACTTAAAATGTGTTATCTATAACTGAACAGATTAAATAGAAAATGAAGACTGCAATGAAATTCATTTTTATAACAACAATTCATTAGAACCACAATTTTTTTTTTTTATAAATTCCTTAAATTCCAACTTTCCTTTACTAAAAACTATATCATCGTTATTTTCATGAAATATTTGATAATACCAAAGATCGGAGGGAATACCCAGCTAAGAAACCTAATCTTAACATAAAGGCCATATTAGTGGTGTACTTCCTAGATACCCTTATTCTATCTTCATGCAAGTCAGAAACTACATGAGTATCACAACCGGGGACCTTTTGTTTTAGTGGTTTCAGTATATTACTGATCTAGCAAACCAGAGGTGAAATGAAACAAAATTAAAGGCATTTTATCATCAATAAATTAAATTTTTACCATATATATATTCACAATTCACAATTCAGTTTGATAACATAGTTATTATACATTCTTTGAAATAATCCATTTGATCAACTTTTGACAAATAATAATTATAATTATTATATTTATCATTATTATTATTATTTATTGGTATACATTTCAAACTGATCAGCAGCTGTGCTAAAAGGATCAGTGTACAGTAATACATACACACATATAAATAATACAATAAAAAAATAAATGCAGAGACTTTTTAGAACTGTTTTGGGGCTTTTGTTGTTATTGTTGTTGTGTGTTGTTTTGTTTTTGTTTGGGGGGGGGGGGGGGAGGGGGCTGCAGCCCCAAGCACCCATATTCCACTGCCACTGGTACTGTTTCTTGATCCCCCAAAGAGCACCTCATATGTATGCTGTCATGATTATGCCTATGATTTTTAAAATGTGTACCTAGGCTAAAGATTATAAGTAATAAGTTTATATTTCACTTTGTTCACCGATATCCGATTATATCGGAAAATGAAATAGGGTTGTCTGCAAATTGAACGTAGATGGCCTAATAATAGTTGCTCATAGTTATACACATTTATTTACACACGTACCGTACCCCATGCATTGCGTGTGCATGCAGTAGTATTGTACATGCAGTGTGTAGAAAATCGGCGATCAGCAATTAATGCATCGCGATCGCATCATTCGTTCAACATCATCAGCCGTTTACTACAGCGGCAGTGTCGTTGTGAAGTGGAAACAAACATACATTTTAATCTCAAAATGAAGTCATCTGGACATTGACAATTACTGTGAAACATAAAACGATAAATGGTGAGTATTTCTACAGTGTTAATTTTTTAGGAAGTAATCGAATTAATTGTTATTTTTACTCGCGAAAGCGTAATAAAAAAGTGGTGGGAAAGCGACGCGGTTACGAGATGGACAGGGAGGCGGGCGGCGGATGGCTCAAGGCCCGACCCGCACCCGCTCCGGCAAGCTTGGTGGACGGTTGATCAGCTCAGCTAATCTCGAACATCGGAATTTTATTTCGAAATAAGAGCTTACATGAATAAAAAGAGGACATGCTATTTCCAAGTGAAAATTGGTAATATGTAGGCATACATGAATGTTGTCCTGTTAATGTTATTTTGACGTTTTGTTTCAATTTTGGAAATTGAATTTGAAGGACAAGAAAAGTCAATTTGTAATTGTTCACTTTTTATGAGTGACAAGTTAGAGCGATGAGTGAGTGATTGATTGTGATTGATGTAATTTTGTAGAACTCATTCCATGAACATTGAAAAAATGTACATGTGTAGATCTAAAAGAAAGTGTTTTGGCATTCTCTACCAAGAAATAAGAATGTGTGCCCACAGCGCGCTGTAGTGTATGTCATGAGTACAATGACTACATTACAAGAATTAAAGAAAAGATGTTCAATTCACTTGCATCCATTCTCTGACTTTGTTGCTCAGTGGGCACGTCTTGGACTTGGACTTGGTAGAAAATGTGTGTTTTAATCTTTGTACATATATGCATGAGAACTGTTATGTCACCTAAATGTCAGATAATAGAAGTTAAAAATCCAATGCAGTAAAGAGGGGCACATAATAATATTAAGCTGAAGCTTCAAACCTCAACACCAAAGAAAACCAAAGTAAGTAAGTAACTCCAAAACGAAATACTGTAAGCAAAATCAAATCTCTTATTTCTGACAATGTGAGGGGAGAAAACATTTGACAAAAAAGACAGTTTTGAAATTATCATTGCGCACCCCTTCAGACTAGTAATAGTATTAGGAGGTGCCAATTTTTGCTGATCTTGGAAAGAATGGAGGAAGAACAGGGGCGGATCTAGCTTTTTGCTAAGGGGGGGGGGGGGGAGGGGGGTGGGGGGGGGGGGGGTTAGGGTTAGTGGCGATTTTTTTTTTGCTATTTCGAACCCCCGTACATGTAAGTGATGTCTTTTTGCTAAGGGGGGGGTTTGACCCAATGACGATGCAGAGCATCGTCCAGGAGCCGCGAAGCGGCGATTTTTTTTTTTGCTATTTTGAACCCCCGTAATGGGGTGGTCCACACATAGGCGACGCACGGCCAGCGCATTTAAAATTTGCAATTTTGGTCAGTGCGTCGTCGTTCGCTTCGCAGGTGCGTCGTCAATCATTACTCATGCGTCGAGCGCGCTAGACCAACGCTATGCATTCGCCGTCATGCGTCGAACTCACCTGTGTGCGTCGGGATTTTTTGAGCATGCACAAAAATGTGCATCGAGCTCGACGCACGATCGTACACGCCGGAAGGACGCCAGACACGCGCAGAGCGTGCTAGACCAACGTCATATATACGCGGAGCACACGCTGGGCATTCATTATGTATTAAAATGTGTACAGAGGCTGAGGTCTAGCGAACACCTATCTGATCTTATTTTCCAGCTTTTTGAATAATTTTCGAAACGCGGGGCCGTGCGTCGCTTGAGCCTTGACAAAAGTTGGCGCACAACGACGCACTGACCTTATTTTCCAATTTCAATGCGCGGGGCAGCGCGTGCGTCCCCCGTGCGTCGGCTATGTGTGACCCGGGCCATAAGTGATGTCTTTTTGCTAAGGGGGGGTTTGACCCAATGACGATGCGGAGCATTGTTCACGAGCCGCAAAGCGGCGATTTTTTTTGTTGCTATTTTGAACCCCGGTAAGTGATGGTCTTTTTGCTAAGGGGGGGGGTTTGACCCAATGACGATGCGAAACATCGTCCACGAGCCGCGAAGCGGCGATTTTTTTATTTGCTATTTAGAACCCCGGTAAGTGATGTCTTTTTGCTGAGGGGGGGTTTGACCCAATGACGATGCAGAGCATCGTCCAGGAGCCGCGAAGCGGCGTTTTTTTTGCTATTTTGAACCCCCGTAAGTGATGTTTTCCACATCACATTTTCACTTGGCAGCCCAAGGGGGGGGGGGGGGGGGGGGTTTAAGCCCCCTAAAACCCCCCCCCCGTAGATCCGCCACTGAAGAAGAAGATGATTATTTGGGAAATCATGATCCATGCATGGAGTTATAAGTTTGATACCATCCTAGTGATGTTCTCACATTTGTGACTCATGGTGGAGGTGGAATTTTTCTGCTTAAAATTGATGAATTTCAGATCTAAATCTCTTCTCACGCTTTTTACTAGAATCTAGTCAGGACTAGATCTAGATGTTTTACCAAAATTGTCCCATATCTTGTAACCTCATACTACAGTATGTCAACTTTGTCTCGGGCTACTCTTCTCTCATGGGAAACCTTGCCCTCCTCTTTGACGAACCCTAACCCTAACCCCCCCCCCCCCCCCCCCCCCCGAGATAGATTTTAAAATGATAAAGATGCCCAAGATTGTAAGATTTTCCAAAATCATCTAAGGAGCCCATACTGGTAAACTGGTCAATAATTATCTTTTCATGTCCCAAAACTAAAACTGGAGCCCTTGGGAAAGTTTACTTAGTGTGTACATGGCTGACATCTTGACCCGGCCATCTTAATAGAACCTGCTGCTTGGACTGCATGTTAAAATTTACAGCCTTTTGATGATTCATATAATTGATTAATTGTCCATTCTAATTTTCTGAAGAATCTCATCCTTTTAAAATTTAAGAGCCATTACCAATTCTATCTTTATTCCTGATGAATATTTCCTTGTAAAAAAGGGGCTTACAGGGTATTTTAGTCCTTGAAATGGCAAAAGAGCCACCCTCCAAAAACAAACAAAAAAGTCTTCAAACGGCCCCTGTAAATTTGCATAGAATTCAATAGAAATAAATTACACTTTACAGTGCTCTTTTCATACTGAAATGGTTGAAAAGTAGCCCCCCCCCCCCCCAAGATTTTTTATTTTCCCTGATATTTTACAGAAGGCTGGTTAATACATAAAGGCCACAATTTCTTACAGCCTGCCAATTCACTTTGCACTCACCCTTAAACCATCTACGTAAGATGACAAGGTTGATTACATGTAGTGGAGATAATGGAGTTAGTCACTGTCACTCGCAATGGCACAGAACACACCAGTGAACATCACACACAGTCATGTTTAAAAGGATAATAAAGATGTAAATTATTGTACATGTCTGGCATTGGTACATGTGTATGTAGATTGGACTTAATTCCGAGTGCAGGGATAGCCTTTTACTAGCAAGAATGGGATTGCTCATTGATGCACACATCTTATGATTTTATATTCATGTCTGACTCATTCTGCCCAATCTAATCTGTTTTCTGGCCATCCTAAAGGATGGCTTTCAAACAGAGCATTTCACAAGTGTGACACTGAGAGACCTGTTTTATTAAAACCCTCTGTGTACCAAAATAAATTATGGAAATTATGGAAATTGTTTAGCTTTTACCCCCTATTCATGTAAAAGCTTGGTTGTAAGATCATTCCATACTTATTTATTGTTTGCAGGAATACAGTCCAACTCAAAAGGGTCAAATATGTTAAACTCCCTTGCTTATATAAGTCATTATTTATCATTATCTATTTAATTGCTCTTCTATCAGACTTTCATCTGGCTCTACCTTTGACATTGGGCAACTCACAGAATGCATGAATTCACTTATTTACAGCAAGACAGATGATCAGTTACAATGATATGGCGTATTAATTACAAACTGTAGTTCTGTAGGTTTGCTTTTAACAGTTCTAAATAAAAACAAAATGTTTACACATTTCATTACTTGCATCTTTTATTCAGCTTGTGAAACATGTATTTCACAGTACAGACAGATTGTAAATATTCATTAACAAATCATTAGTAAAAGTTAAAATTAAAATGGGGAAGTGATTGATTACATGCTTACTTATGGCATCACCTTATTAACGTTGAAAAGAAAATAAACAAATTCTTGAAATTGCAAATTTAGAAGCCTTGGAGATTATGAGATGTAGGCCGTAAAAGGGAAGCTATTTAAGAAGATTAGGGCCACTTTAGGGAAGTTTGATTAGGACTGCTAAACGTCAAGTTCAATCCACCAGTTATCAATATCATTCATTGAATCTCTGAAATTTGAGGATATTTCCTTGGAAGCAAATTTGATTTGATTTTTAAAATATATCCAATTAGGAAATAAACTTAGCGTTGTGTCACTATAAACATTCAATATTCCCTAATTAGCCTGTGATGTAGCAAAACAAGTTGTCACTTCATCCATTAGTGCTGTGAATAATCAGGCAGATTGTCATATTTGACAAGCACGGCAGTGTTGATGAGAAGAGGCCTTTTTGTAAACATTCCCCAGGCTATGAGATTTGAATGTTCTCAAATAGGCATAAAGAGGATTACATACGATCAGCCTATTGCAGCTACCGTTATATGCACATTTGATGCGAGGTACTTTTTCCCCTTATATGAGGATGATAATGGTTACCCTCCATCAAAATGTTATTATTTACTAAGACTTTGTGTCAGTAAATACATTATTCTGATTTGATATGGACCTCTATGAAACCCAAATGATTTTTGTGGAAAAGCATAGTACATTGAAACATTCAGTCACATACCATCATGTCCCAACAAAGTATTATTTGACCTTGAATCATGCTCCAAGTTCATTGCTATCAATTAAAACAAGACGCCAGCCTAGATCAAAGTTATGTTACAGTAGCAGTCAACAGACATTCTAACCCAGTTTGATACAAATCATGGATTAGTCATAACTCACTGATTATTTGTTTGAAACTTTGGGAACATACCATTACCATACAGCAACATGTTATTTGACTTGAAGTCACAGCGTAAATTGCGTACATCACATGTATGACGTATTTAGGGTCACTGTTGTCAAACTTACCGTCATGAAACAAGATACGGTACGTGACTTATCAGAGTTGTGTGACGCTGTGACAGCAGCTGTCGACAGGCATTCTACACATTGTACATTATGTACGTGCATCTCTATTACAGTCCATTTTAATATATGGACCTTCTTCGAAAGGCTCGTTCATTATTAGCAAAGTATAATACACATGAGGGACATGATGAAGTGATACTTGTATCGTTTGACCTTCTAGTGATCACATAGACTGAACACATAGACGCACATAAACACAAATGTTGCACATAAGGTCAAAGATGCCAAGTGCAGTAATGTCATGAAATTAGATGCCTGCCATATACAAAGATATATGTGACAGCGCCAGTCCACAGACATTCTGTACACATTCTCCTATGGATTGTCAGTCGTCAATCGTCTTGAGTTATCAGCCGGGCAATTCCATAAATATGTCAACCAGGAGACCAACTTTTCAAAATGATCAAATTAAACTAAGTGAAACATCATATTAAAGTTAAATGTATGAACTTTCAGAAATCAGTAGTTAAATATATTTTTACCCAAGGTCAAGGTCACAAGATCCTTTCAAAGTGAGGAAAAGAATTGATACTTTCTTATCACTATGATGATGAATAATTAATTTTACTAAATATTTACATTATAAAAGGTGATGACAAATCATTGACAGTGATAGATTTGAAGATAATAACCTAGTGAACAACAAATCTGAAGTAGAATTGAATTTGGCTCTTTTAATTATTTTTTATTGTAAATCAATGTCGACATTCTTTTGGTCGTGTACGTCCGTAACGAAAAAACACATTATTTCAATTTTTCATGAAGACGAACAATTCAATCAAAATGAAAATATTAATGCAAAGCAAGCACAAGACCCTCAACTAAAATAGTACATTAGAGTTCTCCAATCATCACTAATTAAGTAATTATTTGATATACAAATGTGTACGTCCGTAACGTACGTCCGTAACGGAATCCACCCCCTCTTTGACATTTCATGTGATAATTCTACAACGCTCATAGGTATCGCTGTGCAGCTTCATGAGTTTTTTCATTGAAATATTACGCAACTTTTGAGACCAAATTTGCAACGAACAGGTATACCGTTGCAAAGTCATGTGACCTTTTGTAAGTGAATGTCAGCTAAGAAATCCTAAATTTTGTGATTTGTGTACAAATCCTATGGAAATTAGGTAATTATAAGATTCACTTATAAACCCTTCATTTTTTTCCATTCTAATCATTGCCATTATTTAATTTTAGTCTAAAATTGATTGGACCATGGTCAATAATCAATTTCATCGAAAAAAAATAAATAATAGAAAGTTGAAAAAACAATGAAATACATAAGAAATTCACAAAACAAGGAAATACAAAGAAACCATTTTGGCTCTGGCAATTTTTTATGTTGGAAAATTATTAATTACCTACAGTATGTCAAAAAAGAATGTTTATGCATAAAACTCCAAGAAATAATTTGTGACCCATAGACTTTGCACTTGTACGTCCGTAACGGACACTTTGTACGTCCGTAACTGTACGTCCGTAACAAAGAAGCAGTCTAATTAATTCTTAATTAGAAGTGGAAATAATTTTTTTTTTTTGGTGATTCTCATCATTTGACATCTAAATGAAATGATAATGTATCATTTCAATGGAATGTATCTCACAATTCACAGAGTTTTACATTTTAAATTCAAATGTCAGAAAAATCACTTTCTCTGCGTACGTCCGTAACGGTGATGTTTTCAATTATTTCAAGGTCATAATGCTGATAATATTGCATGCAAGTTTGCAATAATTGAACCCTCACTGAATGTCATACATATAGCACACTAGACCTCTTGAGTAATTCCCACACTGACTGGAATAGCTTATTAAAGTGTCTGAAATGTACGTCCGTAATTATGGAATTGCCCAGCCGGGAATGTCTTGTTGAGGATAGGAGTGAAAGTGTACATTGTATTGAATCGAGGTGCAAAGATAAGCTTGAAACAACGACGTTGTGAAGTATTGCATCAGGGAGGTGGTGGTGATATAGCAGGATATTGTGACTGGTTGGTGTAGATGGCTTCTTGCTTGCAGTCATCATGTTGTGTAAGTTGTTGATCAATCCCTGGAATGCAAGACAGTTCTGATTGGTAGCGAACAGTTATTCATGTGTGAGTTCATGTGTGTTGTTTTATTTAGGCCTGGGCTGGCATCATCTGGGTGTGGTTACTACCATCGTTATTAAAATTTCAGATTTTTTTTGAAAACTTCACTTTAGCTTTTGTATTGAAAATTTGCTTCACTTGTAGTGTGGTTCCAAGTCACATATTGCATGTAGGACAGAAAGAAAGTCTGTGTAAAGAATATCAACTATGGCAGTACATGGTCAACAATTCGTCTGATTGGAATAGTAATGCAACATATTTGCTGAGGAGGATTGTGAAGTGGGGTGAGATGGTTTATGGATTATGATTATGGTCTATGACCACAACTTTTGAGATGATGTGCATATGGACAGATTTGTGGCAAATATGCAAAAGGAAAACCCTAAAATCATGAATCGATTTCCAGTAGAGAAATGGGAAAACCCCACATTTGTCCAACTCCTTTACTGTAATCCAAGGGAGTAGAGAGGCACTGTCAGGGTTTCACAGAGTACATTATATTATAAAGTCACTCATCATGTCTTGCAGACATGCCTTGCAAATTGATTTTGTAAAAAGTGTAGTACTACGTTTTAGCGGGCGAAAAAGCAATGAAAATGTTATCTTGACTGAAAAAATTATATTTCAGGCAGGCGAGCTGGAAAATAGCGCCTACAAATTCTCTGATCTACAAGTAAATATTACAAGCTTCTGTACATCATTCATGACAAGAATTCTGTACATGTTTAGTGAATTAAATAGAAAATAAATGATGACAATGAAATCAATGATTACATGACAAGTTTGTTGTGACATAGTAACCATAAAATACACAGATTCATACAGACCTGTGACCTGATCACCTGTAATACTGCATTGAATTTGCTTGTCAGAATTTGTGGTTGGATATATTTGTACACTTGTGTATGTGCACCTGCACTCAACATCCCATGTGCTATTTATGGAAGGTCTGTACTCTTCTAGTGTGACACATGTGATCCATAACCTGAGTAATTCGGAAATGTTATCCACTTTACATAGAAGCCTTAGAAGGGACTTGTAAATGGTAAAATATGCAGGATTTGTGGTTGATGATATCTCCTATTTGATAGTCTTACTGAGGAAATGAGCCCTTACTCAGAGACTGATGTTGTGGTCAATGTCACATGAATTTTCAATTTCATGGACGATAATAAATTATCAGAGCAAAATTGTGATATGATTTTCTGAAGGCTAAGCATTTCTTTCTAACCGGATAAAACCAAATTGATATTGCACTTCAACATAGTTTTTCTAAGGTTATGATAGTGGGTAATTTATGGGTATTTGTACAATCAATTACAAGTAATATACCAAATGGATTGATTTATTAATCAATTGATTGTATGATATAAAACTTTATGTAACATGGCCTAGTATATGAGCAACTCTTTTTTTTGTTGGAAAATTTCCTAAGGAAAAAGGAATTTTGCATTTTTTCAATCTTTTTTAAAATTACGCTTGTATTTTATTTTTTGTTAAATATATTGAGACACTGTTCATGAAGCAAAAATATGTGAAATCTTTGTTGTGTCAGTGAGGTGATCTTTGTTGTTATTTATACTACAGAATACTATGTAGTTTGACGCAATGTACATGTACACAGTTTAGACCTATTTTTTCACCCAGTGCTATTTAAAAAAGCAGTTTCATTTGGTACATGTATGCATTGTGAAATGACGTAAAGTTACAGCTTGAGTGAACACATTGTTAGTTGTAGTCTGACAGTGCATGCTATGGTAGCTTCTTTGTTATTCTATCGTGCATGACAAAAACTCAGTTGTGTACAGAAAGTACTGTGGAGCCACTCACTATTTTGTTTGAGAAAATTTGAATACTAAACTACTAATAGAAAAGACGAAAATACATAAAATCTGGCAAGTCAAATACAGATGTGAAAAGTAAAAACTTGCAAACGTAATGTGAAATTGTAAATGAGAGTGTCAGTTTCTAACTAGTTAGTACAGTGTACATGTATGTAGCTTCATGTAATTGAAATAAAGAGAAATTAAGAAGACTTTGCAAGTCTTTTAGCTTTTATTTTTTTATCATAATTGCTAGGTAATACATTAAGTTGGAATTTTGGATATCCACTGGACTGCTCAGTTTCATAGCACATGAATTTAGATCTTGCCTGTTCCATCACCAAATTCCTCAGATGTTGTGATGCTGTGCACAGGTATGATTACAGAAGAATACATAATGTAGAGACTTGAGAGTGCATGGATGCATTCTAACATACACTGTATGCATACACCTGTACAGGTTTACAAATAGAGAGGCGTACAGTATTTGTGTGTTGCATGTTGAATGCCACACAGTGCTAATGTGATGTGGACTGGCTTCTCCTGATGTCAGAATGTCAAGACAGTCATCCGTTATTCCATGATAAACAGTTTCATGATATTTTATCTTCCCCTTTGGGTAAGAACGTCAAAATGGAGGAGGTCGAAGATCAAATGTTGATTTTATCAGACTCAGTTCTATGAATTCATATGGCCCACCTACACTGTACACTGTATAAACATGAACAAGTTTATCTACATTTTCTGTGATAATGAACACCAGTTAAAGGGGTAGTTTAGTTTTGGTAAGGCTGAACTTTAGTAGCCAAAACCTGCACAGTAACATTATAAACTGATAGTTATAACTCCACCATGCTCGAAAGGTATACAAAATTACAAACAACTAAGTAAAAAGCCTGTTATCATTTTAAAAAGAGCCATTTAAACACAAGAGGGCGCTTTTTAAAAAGGCATTGGTTTCAACCATTTTTCATACTTGTAAAAGTATGCATGATGTTTTATTGATATAATGATTAAATAGAGAGATCATCAACAAAGTATTTAAAAAACGCTTTTGAAAATTTTTGAAAAAGTGCAAGCATTTTTTAAAATTTTGTTCTAAAAATCATCTAATTATTTGGGCCCCAAATAATTATAAGATCAGATATATTTATTGATATTTCAGCCGTTTCTGGGTCGATTTTGACCAAATAAAGTTTATTCTGCCATTAAAATTGCATGTTCTCTCAAATTCGACACTCAGTTTTTCATTACCTCACAAAAAAATTGTGATGTGCAGCGCCCTCTCTACCAAAACTAAACTACCCCTTTAAATTATGTTATTTTTGTATAAAGTGGGTCATGCATTTACATGTACAAGTTTTAAATGTTTTAAGAATGGCCCAATGTTAGCAAGTGAAGTTGATTTCTGTACTTACTTGTTATTTATGAAAATGCATACAATAGCTATAAATGCAATCTCCTTAAAAAATTTCTGTAAATTTATGCAAATGAAACGTGTGAGAATGCATTGCTTAATGCTTATGCAGCGCTATAATTCCATTGTCAAGAACTTCTGATTTTGTTTATAAAGTTGGTGAAAGTGTCCAATTCATATGGCAAATGAGGCCATGAGCTGTTAATATTAATCTAAACCCTTTTAGAAGGTTCTTAGCAAACTTAAACCCCATCTTAACTGGGAGAAATAGATCTTACCTCGATGTCATCCGAGCGAAATCTGGATAAGAAACAGTAGGGGGTCTGGTCGTAAAACATGGGGTGAGCCTTCATCAGGCTCATGGCCGCAGTCTTAACCAGCCATCCGCAAAATCCTCACTCGGGTAAGTTACTATAACAACTGCACCTCCCTCTTCACGATCAGCTGGCGCGACACGCGAGTATCGGCGTGCGCTGTGTACGTTAGCACTGACGTCATCTACCCGGGTAACGTTCCGCGCACGTTTTAACTGGCCGTTTATCAGGATGTCGTACGGACGTTACCGCGATATCACCCTGGCCCGGTGAAACTCACCCCGATGTCGTCCTGATGTTATACCGATTGGAGCGTCTTAATTGGAACGGTGTAGGATCTCATCCGGATAACATCAGGACGTTACCTCAACTATTTTTATGCCTCCGCCAACGAAGTGGCCGGAGGCATTATGTTTTCGGGTTGTCCGTCCGTCCGTCCGTCCGTCCGTCCGTACGTCCGTCCGTACGTCCGTCCGTACGTCCCGTTTTCGTTCTCGCGATATCTCAAGAACCAGTTGACGGATCAATTTCAAACTTGGTATGAGTGTACATATTGAGGTGACAATGATCTGATTAGATTTTAGGGGTCATGAGGTCAAAGGTCAAGGTCACAGGACTCAATATATATGCAAAAATGCCTCGTTCTCGCGATATCTCAAGAACTGGTTGACGGATCAAATTCAAACTTGGTATTAGTGTAGATATTGGGGTGGCAATGATCTGATTAGATTTTAGGGGTCATGAGGTCAAAGGTCAAGGTCACAGGACTCGATATATATGCAAAAATGACTCGTTCTCGCGATATCTCAAGAACTGGTTGACGGATCAAATTCAAACTTGGTATTAGTGTAGATATTGGGGTGGCAATGATCTGATTAGATTTTGGGGTTCATGAGGTTAAAGGTCAAGGTCACAGGACTCAATATATATGCAAAAATGCCTCGTTCTCGCGATATCTCAAGAACTGGTTGACGGATCAAATTCAAACTTGGTATTAGTGTAGATATTGGGGTGGCAATGATCTGATTAGATTTTGGGGTTCATGAGGACAAAGGTCAAGGTCACAGGAATCAATGTATACATGTGCAAAAATGCCTCGTTCTTGCGATATCTCAAGAACCGGTTGACGGATCAATTACATACTAGGTATGAGTGTACATATCGGGTGCCACTGATCTGATTAGATTTGGGGGGTCATGAGGTCAAAGGTCAAGGTCACATGACTCAATATGTATGCGAAAATGGCTTGTAGTTGCAAAATTTCAAGAACTGAATGTCAGATTTCAATCAAACTCGGTACCTGTATCATAAAGAGTCAACGTAGCCATAAAATGTTGGGGTCATGAGGTTGAGGTCAAGGTCACGCCGTCACGGGACTCATTATACATGCAAAAAAGCTTGTAATACCAAAATCTCAAGAACTAAATGTCAGATTTCAATCAAACTTGGTACCTGACTGTTTTTTAGGGAGCCATCAAAGATTGGGATCATATGGTCAAGGTCACAGGACTCAAAATATAAGAAAAATTAAATCAGTGCATGTTAATTTGGGCATATTAAAATCGCGTGATAGCGGAGGCATAATTTTCGATTGCGCGCAATCGAAGATCCATCTAGTTTCCGGTTAAGACGGGGTTTTTAGGAAGGAGAGTGTTTTCAATCATATTGTATTTAATTTCCCCCTAAATCTGAGATTAAGAATGTATGGCCTACTGTATATTAAACTCTGCATCACATTCCAAAATATTTTCCTTGGCTTCATGCCCCTGGGCCGGGCAAGCAGAGTTCTGAAGTAAAATTGGTACATTGTTGATAGTGAGAGGAATTTCATGTAGTAAAAATAAAATCATTTGGGTACTCAGGGCAATTTCTAGTTTATGTAGCCCCAAAATGCTTAAAGAACCCCCAAATCACAAACCAGCTTACAAATTATTATGGAGTTCATTACAAAACAATTTTCATAACCACATGTATCGCTCTTTTAGTGCTGGCAAATTTGAAAAGCAAAGCTCCCTAGAATTTTACAACATTTGATTTTTTCCCCTGGAATTTCATGAATAACTTCCTTTGGCGGAAGACTCACATCCCACTATAGTTGCTGTTACTTCTTGGCATCCACACATAGCACACTGACAGCTTGGCACCTCTCTTTGAAAGAGAATCAAATTTGGGCCAAATTTATCAGTTCACATCAGATATGGGGCTAAAAATAGGCACCGGTAGGTGAAAGGGGGAGAACCTTCCCCTGTAAAGACTAGGTGAGTCAATCATAATGTACCCTTTTCATATTATTCGGCAACTGCTTTTTCAACCTACAATGTAGAAGTGCTGTAACTACATGTACATCTATTAAACACTAGAAAGTGACATGTTGGGCCAAATTTTCAAGTCATACCAGATATAGGGCTAAAAATAGATAGGCACCGGTAGGTGAGAGGGGGGGGGGGGGAGAATTGTTCCCTGTAAAGGCTGCATGAGTCAATCATAATGTACCCCTTTCATATTATTTGTACTATATCAATCTGCATTACAATTTTATGTACATGATGTGTGTGTACTTTATTTCAACTTGGCCTTTCTCAGTGAAATTTTAGGAAGCGGCTTTTTAGCTGAATTTATCAGTTCACATCAGATATGGGACTAAAAATAGGTACCGGTAGGTAAAGGGGGGACAACCGTTCCCTGTAAAGTCTAAGACTGGGTGAGTCAATCATAATGTACCCCTTTCATATTGCATGTATATTGTATCTGAAAAGGATAAGCCTCAATCTGCCTTTCCATATTATAATATACATGTAGGTGCTGATACTACCTCTAATCTATATGTACTTGATTTCGAAAAGTTTTACTTTTCTGTGAAACTTACGTTCAAAATGATATTTGATTTGAGTGTTTAAATTAAGTTTTGACACTTTCTCTTATCCCTTTCATGTCCATTGAGTGTTCTACATGTATACATTACTGTACATGAATATGGTTCACAACAATTAATTACAGCATAATTGATTACTAGTACATGTGAAATATAATTCTCTTCAATATATTCAACATCCTTCTGGTGGATAATGCATTGTAATTTGAGAAATATTATTTGCATCCAATCTTCATTCTCTTCACGATCGAAAAGATGGGAGGAACTGACTTGTAAAATGTTGTCACACTGTAAGCATCTATGTATAGTGTTCACTTTCAAGTGTACAGGAAAGTATTACAGACTTAGAACCTAGCCTGTTTCCCCCTGAGGTACCAAGGCGCATTAATTACATGAGAGTTTCACGAGCTTGCCACAGCTACTGTACGAAATAATATTGGCAATAATATAAAGACCAAGGGTGGATATGAAATGATTGTCTTGGGAAATTGAGACCTCCCGTAGTTATGCCTTCTGGATTTGTTCATGGTCTTGAAATATGCTACCACCTCCTGTGCACACGTCATTTTGAACCAGCTACTTTCTCTCTAATTACGGGCTGTTCACACCTATTAAACAACATTGATAAATGTCACTCCAATCAAGGAATTATTAATTTCCTTGCTCCAATACAAAGCTCTGTTTGAATGCTGAGAAATTTATCAGAGAAACAGCTATGATATCGGTCAAAGGTCAGTGCCAACCTGACCAATGACAGAGTGCTGGATTGGCTGGTCCAGAGAATTAGCTTGGTGTGAAAATTCCTTTTATCGTTAGTCCAGGTAATGCTTGCAATAATCCTTTTGGTATTTTTCAGAGTCACACCAGTTAAAATCATTCTGAAAGTGGTACAGGGCATAATACATGTATTATAACTTGGCTGTCTTCCCATTCACTCCAGTGACAAGTGTGCATTCTGTCAACATGCACATTGTCCAGTGAGAGTGAGAAGGGCATAAAGTCAGTTTGAGGTCAATTTGAGTTCTAAATACCATCTTGTACATTTAGGTCATGGCCTCTCCTATATCAAGCCACATTTTCAGATAATAAATATATCTAATTTTGAGAATATTTATGAAATCAATAAAAAGAGAGCTACATGTAAATTTGGTTTCAACAACGCTCCCAAACTTTTAAACATGATTATCTCTGAATATACAAAAACTGACTTTGTGCCTTTCTCTTTCTCAACCTAATGTACGACATTGAAATACAATATTGACTAGCAAAGAAACTCGTGAATAAAAGATGAAAACATAGGGTAAGTATACAAGTCAGTTATGAATATTGAGCATATATTTGAGAATGTGTGAACATACCTACTATGCCTGACATTCATATTGTTCTCTCTTCCCGGGGCTATTTTCTCTCACAGTTCAAATCTTAGTGTGGTGCCAGTTTTGGTTGCTGGTTTGCATCCTCATCTTACCTCAGCTTTGCCTCTTAAGCCCTCTGCAGACAGAGCCGACTCGACCCGATTTGACTGATTTTCATTCGGATCGGCTCAGTTTTCAGTGCCTTGCGACACACATTTTGCCAGTCGAGAGACAGTCGGATGCCAGTTGGGGTCGATTCAACACGATGAAACGGATCCGACCGACCGGGCCCAACTCTAGCCTGATTGAAACCAGTCGGATCGGGTCGAGTCGGCTCTGTCTGCGCCGGGCTTTAGGTGCTTGATTGTTAGTGTCTTATGATGGTGCTTAGTTTCTGCAATCAATTTTGTGCCCACAGCTCGCTACAAAATACCAAAATGTTGAAATTAAAAGGAGAAAAAAGGAATATGAGTGAGTACTCTAGGGTTGCATGTAGGTGAAATTGTGAAAGGCTATTTAACCCGTTCAGGAACAACTGATATTGCTACATCATGTATTCTCCATAGATCCAAGCCAGAGTATTTTGGGGACCAGTCTTGAAGGGGTTAAATACAGTGGTTCCCACAAAGTTCTTTAGGAAAAGATGCTCTGCAAAGGCCTACCCAATTTAGCAGGAGACCAAAAAACGTAACTACAAACTTGTCTGAACAAAAAACAATAGTGCTGCCAGAATACCAGTCTCATTTCCCATTATTTTCTTTTGCCCAGTCAAATTGTGCACTTGGTACTTGTCAAAATCTTTATGACTACAAGTTACAACACTTGCCTGCTGTATATGACATTATGCAGTACGTTTGCTAGTTGGTATAGTAATTGTATCTGGCCAATGGGGGAGGCTGTACTGGGGCTGTGCCAGTAGTTAGGCACCAGACTTGACCTCACTGTGGTGAAAGGCAAAGTCTCACTGGGAGCACATTAATCTGTAAAACAGATGTTGATGATGCTAATGAAAAGAGGCAGAAATTTGTTTTACCATTTACAAATTTGATGTAGTTGCGGCTTGTACTTGTAGTTTTCAGAATGTCTTTGTGCTTGGTAATGACCAATACAACATATGGCCATGTAAACTTCTGACCCAGACAACCCAATTATAAGGCGTATGTTTTGATGTAGGTACATACTAGAAGTACATTATATCATGAACTTGCTATCCGTAATTTATGTAAAAGTTGTATCACAGCCACATTGTACATTACGTCATGATCTGAATTACTTCCAGCTCCATGTATTTACAATGTATAGTATACATTTACAAAAAGTAGAACAAAACTTACCTTAATACCTTATTAATAAGTTACCTTATTAATGTTTAGAACCAGAATTACATGTATTTCACAAAAACATGACAATGTAATTTGTCATATTGTTATACAATTTTCCGATTGGAGAATATTTCCTTGTCCGAGTTCAAAATATACTGCCAGTGATGAAAATTACATACATACTGTACAAAAACAACAATAAACAAACAATCTAAAATTGTCTACATTTTCTTGAGCGCCATGTCAGGCCAGGACACAAACATACTGACCATGCTTATCCTGGAAGTTCTATCTCCAGGTAGAAGGAATCAATGTTTTAGTATATTATCAGATTTACGCATGTTATTGTGCACAGGTCTGTATCTCAAATGAGATGTCTACTTCATACTCTGTGTATGACGGCATCGGTAGAGTGTCTTTCAGGTGCAATTAACCGTTCCCTTCAAGATTCTGAAATGTACCCGGCCCAATGGGCCTGTGCTAATGTTGAGCATTGTTTTTTAGTATGTTATCAGATTTACGCATGTTATTGTGTACAGGCATGTAGCAAATGAGATGTCTACTTCATACTCTGTAGTCTGTGTGCATGAAGGCATCGGTAGGATGTCTTTCAGGTGCAATTAATTGGCTTGCTCATTCTGATGCACACATGCATGCACGATGACATGACTGGCTAAAAATAACTTTCATCATTAAAAGCCACGTTCAGTGCAATAACAGTAAGAGCATTATGTATCAGTACATACTGACAATGCTTGATCAGCAAGCAAAATTGGCCCTGGTCCACTGGCCTGCTGGCCCATGGCTCGGGGTCCGTTCCATGATCAGTGAAAACCACCCCAAATTAGTGAACTTGGATCACTAATTTTTTTTTCCTGAAAGCCAAATTTGAGTTGCCTAACTGGGCAACCAAATATAATTGTGAAGTTTGTCTTTGTTTTGGAGGCCACCCTAATCTGGTTTCGGGCCACCAAAACTGGATTAGTCCAGATTTGACTTGCCCAACAAGGCCAGCATGAAAAGGATACATTTTTAGTCATGTTGTACTGCATACGAACTGTAGAATACTTTAGTAGAGTTATTACATACACCCCTTGAGTGAACAATGTGTAGTGAGTTTGAAATCAACTCTGTGGAAAAAAACATTTTAAAAGTAGAATTCTTGGTAGTAATTGTAGTCTTCCCTTTTTCAGATTCAGTGACAAATATGGGCATTGGACAATGAATCTCAGATTTCTTATCCCTACTTTACTAGGCACAACTACATCTGAAATGTACTGATACTTGTAAATTTACACTAAATGTAATCATTTCGCATTCCAGCAAATTAAACAGCCATGCCAGAGCATCTCATGATCACAGACCCTCCCCCTGTCATCTGACCTAAACAGAGTTTGGTCTTTGTAGTGTTGTACATGTATGTGCCTCACAACAGACGTCTTGAAATAATGTGGTGTAAGGTGCAGAGAAGCATTGAGTACACAGCACTGATGTCTGCCAGATTATGACTTGTTGGCCTGCATTGTACTTAGATTTTGTAAACTAAGTTAGTGCTAGTGGATGCATTTTTAAAAATCCTGTACAGTGTAAGACTACACATTTCCTTTGAATAAAAGGATTGTGATAAAATAGGATTGGGACAAGGAGAAGGTGCTAGAAATTTGTCTAACATTTTGGAAGAAGCAGATCATAATCTCATATCATATGGATATAAAATGGTGAGTTAGCCTGTAGAATACAGAAAAACATACATGTATTGATTTATTATGCATGCTTCATCATTTATGAAGTTTGTTAGTGCAAGTTTTACATTAATTTATTTTGATAGTGGACCAACATACATGTATACTTTCAATCGATTCAATCAAAATTGAATTGGACATGATTGGTTGCAATTTCAGTGCATTGCCTTTTGGCCAGAATAAGAAATACACATAGTACTTGTGGATGCGCATGTACCTATACTACAGTAAGTACATGAATACTGTACAAATACAACAAAAATACTTTGTATTTGTATTTGTAGACAAGGCTCCAGCTCCCTGCATCTTGATTGAAGCCAATCGAGCCATGTTTGCTCTGTACACAGACTGGCATGACTTGGGAGTTACGGAGCTCATCCATGCCAGTGTGTCTAGGAATTCAATTTACTTGAGCAGGCAGAGCAGCAAATAAGTATGATGGCTTCCGCGACTCATTTGCAAACCACATAAAAATGACTATAAATACCAAGAACCAAACAAATAGGCATTACATAGAGGGCCTACAGAGCATTGGAATTCAATTTACTCATCCAAAGTGTGATATCTTCCTCTGCTCGTTATAATCATTACCATTTTGTATTGATTTTTAAGAAGATGCTTACAAATTTTGTTTACTGTAGTCTGATCTATGTAATCCTATTCGTACACAGTATAATAAAGTGACTTTTTTGTAAAAAATCTAATTATTCGAGCTACAAATTTGCTAAATGGGAGTGGGGGGGGGGGGGGGGGGTACTCACGTATATTGGGTATACGGGGATGTGCCGCTGGGAAGGGTGACTTTTTCAATAAAGATCCTTAGACATGGGTCCCCTTTTCACAAAAAAAAATCCTTAAACATGGGTCCCTTTTTAAAATTTCCTCTCTTTTATCCGGGATTTTGGGATTTGCCGATGCGAAATTGCACAAATTTTCAAGCTCGCTACGCTCGCTAAAAGAAACCACGAAATTTGCGGGAAATACACAGCGAACATGCGACGCCGGCGAAAAAAAATCCCTAGACATGGGTACCTATTTACAGCAAAAGGACCCTTAGATGTGGGTATGGGTTCGGAGGTCTCAGCCGCACACCCCCGTCCGACTATAATCTGAGTACCCTCCCGGGCCCTGTATTAACTTCATAGGAATTAAAAAAACTAGTAAGGAACAGGTTACCGTAAATCTCCGTGTATAACACCCACTCGTGTATAAAACGCACCCCCAACTTTTTTTTAGACACCCTGTATTTTTATTTTTTTTAGACACCCTGTATTTTTTTTTTTTAGACACCCTGTATTTTGTTTTAGACACCCTGTAGTGCTGTTGGAAAATACCACTGGTCTAGCATTCATCAACATATACATTTTCTCACATAAAAAATAGGGTTAGGGTTAAAATTTATTAAAAAAAATTTTTTTTTTGGCTGTACCTGTGTATTTATAAGATGCACCCCCCACTTTGAAAATGTTCTGACAGAAAAAAAGTGTGTCTTATACACGGAGATTTACGGTACTTGAAGGTGGTATCTTTTTTTAGACATACCGTAAAACTCCGTGTATAAGACGCACCCGTGTATAAAACGCACCCCCAACTTTCACACCCTGTATTTTTTTAAAAGACCCTGAAGTGCTTTTGGAATGCTTATACCACTGGTCTAGGGCATGCCAATAGCTTAATGTTGAATGTAGCATTCATCAACATCATTTTTTCACATAAAAATAGTGGTTAGTACACAAATTGCACATTTATTGAGCAGTAACTCTGGTGCTCATAAATATTCATATTCATGAGCACCAATACTCACTAAATATAATGCAATTTTCTAAATTTACTAACAACTATTTTTAATTATGAGCAAAATTTATAACCACTGGTTAGAAAATTGCATATTGAATTAGTACTGCTGCTCACGAATGTATGAATATTCATTAGCAGCAGTATTACTGCTCAATAAACTTGCAATTTTTACATCTGTAACCAAAAATTTGTGTGTGAGAAAAAGGTAGATCTTGCTGAATGCTACAACTGACAGCAAGCTCTTGTCATGCCCTAAACCATGTGTATACACATTTTTTTTTTGTTTGTTGCTATACCTGTGTATAAGACGCACCCCCCACTTTGAAATTTTTCCAACGGAAAAAAAGTGCGTCTTATACACGGAGTTTTACGGTACCTATTAACCAATATATATGTAAGCCAGTGACTGTTCAATGACATTGTCCAGCACACCTTAGCCTAAGGCCAGTGCTAGGCACTTAGAGTATGGGAGACTGGATGACCATTGCAATGTGTCATGACTCATCTTAGGCTGTCCCTGCAACTCACCTTATCTCATAAAACTGAAGCTCTACCAATACCCCTTTCACACTGATGTAAAACTTCAATATCTGATAGAACTCAAGCTCTACAAATACACCTTTCACACTGATGAAAAAAAAATTAATTTTATGGACGTGAGGCTGACTTTGATTCTAAAGTGAGACACCAACATAATTTAGCAACAAAATTGTCCTGAGCCCTAATTGCATTTCAAACAGAGGCAAAATCAGGTCCTATCATTATAGCTTAATTTACTTGAGAGGGAACCATGTTTATGAACATCACATTGGATCTTCCATTAGGCCAACAAAAAAAATTTGTTTGATTGGCGTAACAGGCAACCAAAAAATTAGGGTAGGTCGGTAGGGATTTTTTTTCTTTTTTTTCCCGCACAAATACACAAAAACACACACATAACACATCGCAATTGCAAATTCTATTGCAATTTTTTATTTTATTATTATTTTTTAAAAATTATTTTAAAAAAAAATAAAATTCAGAAAAAACCTCTAGGGTCGGCGTGCATTAGCGCCGGTATTTTTAGGGGCGGGCGGGTTACGCCAATCCAACCATTTATTTTTTATGGCCTTAGTGGGGATTTGATAGGCCATAGGGTGTGCATTCATTGATCAAATTGGCTAGTAGATCTTTGACCAGGGTCATCATTCTTTCTCTGGAGATATTCTCTGATCCCCTTCAAAGAAAGAGTTTAATCCAACTGACAATTAAGTACTTTTCTCTGAACTTTCTCCTGATGCAACCTTACATAAACATACATGTTGAGCACTTCCCAAGATGTATCTGCTTAAAGTATAGTTAGTGTGAAAGGCATCCAAGACTATTGATCAAGTGTGAACCTCCCTGATCGTGATTTGATGTGTTGACTTAATGGGGTTAATCATTTGTGATGTGCTTGTTGATCTGTAGTCTCCTTGCATGCATGTGTTTAGTAACACAGGGTGACTTATCTTATTTTACTTGCTGAGATATTGTAGATATTGCATGCTAACATCTTCATGACTTCATGTCATGCAAAGCGCTTTCATGATTAGAAACTGTCAATGAAAATATTTATTTTCTGGTGAATACAAATATGTTTGAAGCAGTGTGGCGGAAGAAATTAAATATCACGTTTAAATGTTTTTTAATTTGAAATTAAAGGGTTTCCAAGTAATACAAATTGTAAAAATATAACTGGGAATCACAGTCACTACCTCTAACAACCATACTTATTACAAGAAATTCAAACCTATAATATAATATGTATGAAGTATTTGAATTTAAAGGGATAGTTGAGTATTGGTCAAACTTAACTTTAGTAACCAAAACCTGCACCATTACGGTACAAACTAATAGTTATAACTCCACCATGCTCGAAAAGTATACACAATTACAAACAACTAAGTAAAACCCCTGTTATTCAAAAAGAGCCGTTACAACTCAAGAGGGCGCTCTCTAAAAAACTCATTGGTTTTAGACATTTTTCATACAAAATTGTGCATTTGATGTTTTGTTAAAATAATGATTCAATAGAGATATCATCAACAACTTTTTAAAAACCTATTTAGATTTTTTTCAAAGTAGTCTATAAGCATTTAAAAAAAATTTCTCTAAAAAGTCAAAATGTTCCCTGGCGGAGAATAAAAATATGTTTATGGATATTTCAGCCGTTTCTGAACCGATTTTGATCAAATAAAGTTTATTCTGTCATTAAAATGATATGTTCTTTCAAATTTGACAGTCAGTTTTTCATTATCTCACAAACAAATATTTTGTGAAGTGCCCTCTTTACCAAAACTCAACTATCCCTTTAATTCAAACATGAGGAAAACTGACCAGAAATATAAATGAACATTAGAAATCGCTAGTTGGAACATCACTATAGGTATACAAGTATATGTATACAGTGTTTATCACTCTAAATGATAATGTAATAAAATGTACTGCAGTATATTTTTAGGTGGCAGGTTACATCACATACCGGTACATGTAATATCATTAGAGTTGATGCATTTCATCTTCATTTGCAAAGAAACATATTCTGACATATGTGGGTCTGGATTTGATGGAATCTTTTCTGCACTACTGGTCAGGTATATCGGCTTAGTCATGATGCGATTGCAAGGCTGGGTATCTGTGTACAGGGAATGGAGAATCTTCACTTTTGAATAGATTTGTATACTTGGTAGTCACCAGGGAAACAAATTTAAGAATGTACATTGAAGGCACTTATTCAGAAAACAACAGTGGCCACTGTAGACAGGTGATCTATATTTATGAATAGGTCTCATACATGTATCTCTGTAGGACTAGGAGATCAGTGTCGATGGCCACTTTATTGTAGGTTGGCTGCTATCTAGACAGGTTGCTGCCTAGACATGTTTGATTTAGTACATAATTTGAATGGGTCCAAGTTTGAGGGTTTGATGAGTTATGGGTCTTCCATGGAAGCAAAAACAGCTCCAGATGTCCTTTCCTCTTAAAAATACAACATTATAAAGCACAAAAAGCTTTATTTAGAGTATCGTAATAATTTACAAATTAATGTTTTCCCAAGAGAGTGCCAGATGTATGTTTGAGAGCATGAACGTAGGTAATAAATAGCAACAACTTCTGATTGGCTTATAAATCAATTCAAATCAAATGATGAATTATGGCAATTGCCAAAAGGGACTTGGTAATCAACTAGTGGTATCAGTTAGTTTTGATACATGTTTTCATTATGTTCAATTAGAAGAGCTGAGGCATGATTGGATGAATCACTGTTATGTAGTTTCCTACATCCTACCTTAGTGTACCACAGTTGTAGTTGGATGGTTCTTGCGGTGAAATTATTTTTAGTTTTACTGCCCTTTTGCAGGATTTATCTTGAAATCTCATCGGTATGACAAAGTTATGACATCCTGCCTGTGCCTTTGCAATCATACCAATATGTGATGTTATACCTGATCCTTACTTCCTTAGGATTCGGCCGGTACTCCCCAAACGGGCCTAATTAGTACTGAGTTGCATGATTGTTATGTTTTAATTTGATAGCCATAAATACATACTTCAATACCGAACTTGTAAGGGATGAAGTAATCAATTTTTATGTAATGTCTTTTTAAAAGCCTTGCAGCGATGTTATCAATGTTACCGTTGATCCATTGATTTAATTTCTCTGGCGCTAGGTAGGGTACGTTTCCATTCATGCCTCAGTCTAGGTAATAAAAACCAAGATGATTTTAAGGGCATGCTTTCTTATATGTACTCCTTAATAGCTTTAATAATTAGTTTTGACTTTATACATGTTAGTGCCAAGTATGATTTCTAAAAGCGCTATCAGCTGTAGTATACCGGTATTTGCAAATTAAGTATTTAGTTCATGTGCCGGTAAGTTAGGATGATATAACTGATTTCATAGAAGTCTGAAAGTAAAAATAAATTATGATTAATGATTTTGAAGCAGTGAAAGAACATATCAATGATAATTCATATATGATGGTAATTTCGTCATACTGACATTTTTAGCAATGTCATTTATTCAAGAAGGTGTTCACAAAAACTTAAGTTCTGTGAGTCTTGAGAAATCTGGAATAGTTCAATTTAAAAAGTAAAATCACATTTTGCTCAGAAGTTGACTAAATCTACAGTTATTGAATAGTTGTAGTTAAATTATTTACGACACTGGAAAAAGGAGGATTTCCAAAGGGGACAGTTTGGATTTGAAAAGGTTGTAAAAAAAGGTTGTTGATAAATGTGATAAAAGAAAGATTGATTCAATGACAATACAACTGAGGAAGGAGGCGTGTATGTGCAATGTTGCACTGAATGGTGAGGAAGTGATTACATTCAGAGGCCAGCGTGACAGAGAGAAAACTGACACCCTAGTACAAGTAGTACTCCTGCCTTCCTCCATAATAATCCAGGAAGAATAATCTCGCCTTGGGCATCTTGAGAATTTGTGATGTGTGACAGTCATATGAATTTGCAGTAAGACCTCCTAAGACAGCGCAAGAAAGGTGAACATCTCTGAATAATCATGAGGAAAATGAGAAGGAGGATTTCAATCTGGGTTTTACTTGCACATTGGCTATCAGTCTAGGGAGAAGATGTGATGGTTTTCGATCTATGCTTATTATCAAATTTCTTTTTTATTTCTAGCAGGGCCCCATAACAGAAATGTGTGATTGATCTTCTATTTTTGTTTCTTTGTCTCTCTTTTCTCTATAGTGCATAGGGACATGCTCAATCGATATGTGTTATGCACTTTATAAAAGTTGCTTATTATTATTGTATGGTCAATTATGAAAATTTATGATTAATGGTGTGAACGACAAGATTGATCTTACAATTCAATTATATGGCATATGGATTGATTGTACAATATATTGTTAACATGATCAACTAATTAATCGTACAATGAATCAGTTGATCATACAATGTATAGTAAATCTTTGTTACAAGGCCCAGTAAGATGTTACCTAGACTTCATTAGTACAACATTGTCTAACATATCTTCTCCAGTATCTAACTATGAATTAATTATTTTGGTATACTGAATTTTTTATATGAGTTATAAAATAATAAATTGTACATGGCATGTATGGAACATCAGAAAAGTGTGAATAATGCCCTGGAATAATGATAGAACACAAGCAGCTGTGTCGTTTGTTCTGTCCCATTTGAATCTGCTTCAGACCTTCAATCCTATTTTGGTATCATCCAAGGCGAAAGCAGTGTTGATCAGGTATTCCAATCGCTGTGAATAGAAAGCTAATTGCATTAACATTCAGTATGGTAGCTTGAGAAATCATTTAATCACGGAGGCCGCTGTTAAGCACTGTATAGCGAATGCAGGTTGTACTTTTTACATTATTAATGTTTTGATTGTTTTTGATGATGCACTTTGAAAAGCTGAAAGCATTGGGCGTTGTTTTGGTAACATCCAAGGCAACAGCGGTGATAACAGCGGATGAAAGAATTGGACAATGTTCTTAATTGGTTAGTGAATGAATCTATTGCCTACAGGAACCTGGTGGTCCTGTTTTAGGGATTACAAAAACTAGCAAGGAACAAATTAAGATAATTCCATCACTAGGTGTTCTGGCTTTACTTTAGACTAAGCATTTTTAGGCACTATTTTGACATAAAATAATAAGACCTGCTTCAGAAATGGTTAAAAATTCCATGTGAAAGGGGCATAATGTGTCTTTAAATCATGTGGCACATCAATAAACTGAGGACAACGGCAGATTGAACACTTCAAGATGCTATTTTGGCATCTTAAACCTGTTTTCAGAAAAGGTTTGTTTCTTGATGTGAAAGGGGGGCATGTCTCTGTTGTGGCACATCCGGATATCCCAGTGAAGATCGTCTTTCCAGCGCGGAGATGATTTTAGGGGCCCCGGCGTTTTATCAGAGTGATATCCCACCTGAATTTATGGCAGTATCTCCCGAGAATCTACAAATGGAAAGCTAATTCATTGTCTAAGGGTCTGGGGAGCTCTCGCAGCTGAAGTTCAAATACTCTCCATGGATTTTCTCTTTTCGTTGTCGCAGATTTCCTTTTAGTTGTCGCCAATTCCGCCAAAGATGATGCATACATGTATCTGTGATCAAGAATCTTCAGCGTTATTGATTGGGAATAAACTGCAGCTTGGGACAGCCTTAGAATGAGGCAAATGGGTTTAATCCATCTATCTGGAGCTAATGCAACATTTTATGGCATGAAGTAGGAGTAGAGAAAGAAGAACACTGTTATGGTGATGATGAGGATGAATATTGCTGAGAGGAGGGTTGGTCCTCCAAGCATTTTATCAGATTGATATCCCAATTGAATTTATCGCAGTACCTCCCAATAATCTGCAAATGGAAAGCAAATTCATTGTCCAAGGGTTAAGGGATCCTTTGGAAACTGAAGTACAAATATTCTCTGTGGATTTCCTTGTTTTGTTGTTGTTAATTTCATTTTTTAGTTATTGCTGATTCCGCCAAAGATGATGCATGTATCTATGATCAAGGATCTTCAATGTTATTGATTGGGAATAAACTGCAACTTGGGACAGCCTTGGAGGGCAAATGGGTTTAATCCATCTATCTATCTGGAGATGGAATTCCAGCTAGTGTATCATCTGAGCGTAAAGTGAAGCAAGAGATGAGAGAAAGAAGAACATGGTTATTGTGATGATGAGGATGAATATTGCTCAGGAGATACAGGGCCTCCGAGTCGTTAAGACGGATCAATAGTGAATGGGACCTATTGGATGGCAGGATATTGAGTGGGGCATGGATGACGTGAGGGAGAAAGTGAGTGTAATTAAACCAACATTGGATCGACATTAGAGAAAACATCTTGGTCACTACGCATTACATTCACATGATTAGTGATGCTAAAGAGGTACCTTCATCTTCCTTTCTAGAAATTTGTGAAATAGTTCACTGTGGAACTGCATTTAATTCACTTCAACTGTTTGAACATTCAGTCATGTGTATAGTTCAACCAACATTGGATTGACATTTGATAAAACATCTTGGTTGCTACATATTACATTCACGTGATTAGTGATGTTAAAGAGGTACCTTCAATTGGAGATTCTTCCTAATTTTACATTTCTGAAATCATTCACTGTGGAAAAATATTCAATTCACTTCCATTTGTATTAAATTTAACATGTAAAGGTCAGTGTTTTTGCTAAAGATTAAGGAGTGCTTAGTAGGGCGCTATAGGTTTGGAATGGTGTTTAATAGAGTGTATTTGATTGTGATGAATTACAATTTGATGTATTAAATTTGTATGGTGCCCAGTTGTCAGAGCACTGTATTCTGTGTTTTTTGGTCAATTGAATTGCATTCCCTAATTGGGCCATTACCTTTGAAGTCACAAGAAAAGAAAAAGGATCAGTTCGAAGTTTTTAATAGTCAAATTCTCTGCTAAATTTGGAATTGCATGCGTACCAGCTGAATAGACCTATCAATGCTAACTTCTGTAGCGCAAGTGGCAGCATCAATTTAACTGCTTTATCGATCGTGATGATCAAAACACTTTGCAGTGAACGTCTGTGTTGGTGCCTAACAGCCAAGTTATCTGACTTCCTTCCATGGCCCCCTCACTCAGCTGATGTCTGATGATAGATGAATTGTCACTCATATATGATAGATGGGTTGACAAGTGTTGATTTAAATAACTTCAATCTCAGAGGGGAAAATAATGCTTTATTGATTTTATTTTCGGGGGCTACTTAGAACTCAAGCTTGAGTACATTGATTTGGCACTCTGATATTGAAAATTGTATAACACAACTGTGTGACAAAATTTGGGTGCTCTTTTGGCTTGTTGGATGTTCAATTGATGTGAGCACTTGATCACATGAAGGGTCTTATTTGTGACTGATTTGTTTCCAGATAATTGTATGTTTGATAACACACATTGTTAAAATTATCCTCACTGGTTGAATTCATCACCTTTACAAATATGTGTTGTTGGTGCTGCGTGTTGTACTGTTTAACAACAGTATCAGACTTGCCAACCGTTCCGTTTTTAACGGAATTGTCCCGTTTTTAAAGTTTTTATAGCCATAAAAAACGGAACGTTCCGATTTTGAAAAAAAAAAAAAAAAAAAAAAAAAAAAAAAAAAAAAAAAAAAAAAAAAAAAAAAAAAAAAAAAAAAAAAATCGATTTTTTTTTTTTTTTTTTTTTTTTTTTTTTCTTCTCGGATATACATGTGCCATCCGATATCTGTCCGTTTTTTTCAATTGTAATCAGCAGGGCAGTGCCATGTTAGTCTACAAACCGCTGTCAAGATGAAAGCCTTCAGATTTTTTTTTTTTTTTTTTTTCTTCTCGGATATACATGTGCCATCCGATATCTGTCCGTTTTTTCAATTGTAATCAGCAGGGCAGTGCCATGTTAGTCTACAAACCGCTGTCAAGATGAAAGCCTTCAGATATCTCATCACAAATGATTCTTCTAAATTTGGCTCTTACCAGGTTTGGTTTAATCTATTCATTAATCCTCTTACCATTTGTTTATTTGAACATTTTGTGACATGTAAAATACCTTTACTTTAGCAATAGATTGGCAGGGTTCAACGTGCCATTTTCTGACCGAATCTATAGAATGGGGAAGGGAAATTTTTTTTTTTTTTTTTTTTTTTTTTCGGTTAACCGAAACCGTGAAAATGAAAACGTTTTTGCCGATGCCGGTCGGTTAACCGTCGTGTAACCGTTTCACTACAGCCCTAGTATGCACCAGATTGCACAATTGTAAGTCCAAAAATGCAAAAGCTCCCTACCTTGGGAGGGGGGACACCCCCCTCCCACACCCTCTTCCCCTTGGTCGCTCCGCTCCCTCGCAATTGGGTGTTCAGTTTTCTGACTTTCAAATGTTGGCAAGTATGCAGTATTTATGCATCTTCATTTCTATGAAAAAAATCCTGATAGGAAAGTCATTGAAATAGAAGTAGAAGCACTTTGCAGAAAGGTAAATCCCTTTCCAGAGCCCAAGTTGCAAATAGTGATTTCCCAAATCTAGCTGGAACAACGTTGTATGTGAATGTATTGTGTTAGTATTCTGAGCATATCTCTAAGATGAAAGCCTAGAGGGGGTGACCATGTTGAATTCAAATGATTCACATTAACACATTCTCTTCAATTCCTCTTCTTTTCCTACCTCTTTGGGAGACTAAAGCCTTGTTGAATTCATATTGATTCACATTTTGTTCTCTTTGATTTCTCATAGGTTTGTCTTCTTTTCCTTCCTGGACATGTCTCTTACAGATTAAAGCCTTCAGGACGACCCTATTGAATTCATTGATTCACACTAACCCATTCTCTCTGTTTCTCTTCCTTTCCTTTCATGAATACAGATGAGCGAGGGAAGGAGAACTCAAGTGGTTCTTCTGGATGAGAGGAGGGTGGAATTAATCGTCCAGGTGAGTTTGTATTTTAATTTGAATTCAGATGTTTTCCTCAACTCCATGATTCATGAGTCTTGGTGACTCACGTTGCAATAGCGCCACCCCCTCCCCCCCCCCCCCCCCCCCCCCCCCCACTGTAGTGTTCTCTGCACTTTGAGAAATGTTCGGCCATAAAACTGTTGGATCGTGTGAAACCACCAGAAACTAAGGTCACATAATATAGAGGGATTTCTTGTTCCCCCCATTCACTGTGGCAGCTTTTAGTTATAGACTGGACAAACCACAACACTCTGTGGCATGACAAGAGGGGTTCCTCCCCACACCATCATGCCTATTTTGCTCCCTCAAGAAGGCAAGCAAACATTTTTGCCAAAACCACAACAAGCTAAGGTCACATGATGTGAGGGGATTGCCCCCCCCCCCCCCTCCCTACCCACACACACAAGGTGTACACTGCAGAAACCACAACAAGTTAGGGTCACATGGCAAGAGGGGGGATCTCCTCACCCATGCTGTCATGCCTCTCACTCCTTCACTGAATCAGATTCAAACTTAGGGACTTACTTAAACCACAATTAGCTACGGTCAAATGGTACGAGAGAATCCCCAATACCATCTCTGCCTCTTGCTTCTTCAAGAAGTCAAGCGCATAACTTTGCTTATTAAAACCACATGTTACGGTCACATGATAACCTAGGCCTAGGGGACCTGCTCCCCCACCCCACACTCACATAGGCTGTATATGCATCTCATGTTGCTTGCATTGTCAGTAAATCAGACGCAAACTGGGGGACTCCCTAAAACCTCAATAAGCTAAGGTTATATGGTAAGAGGGAATTCCTAACAAGATCTCTGCCCTCTTTTTCCCTCGAGAGGTCAAGCACAAATCTTTGGAATTGGCCAAGCCAGGACAAGTAGCCAGGACAAGTGGTCAAGTAATAAGAGAGGATTTCCCCCTTTTTGACCCTTTCATGTCACTTGGCCTCAAGCCTCATTTATTGCAAAAATCTGGATTTGTGAGAACCACAACTTTATAAGAGAGGGGATTCCTTCTAACCCCTGTAACCCCCTACATGTATAACGTGGTAAATGGGGATTCCCTCTGAACCCCCATCTTAGTCATGGCCTCCCCTCGCACATTTCTCTTCAACCACATTGTGCCCCAATTAAACGTCTTGGAGAGAGAAAAAAAAAAACCAGGGACTATGAATTAAAAAAATAATAAAGCTTGCAAGGTCACTCCATGGAAGGGATTTGATGCTATGGCACCCAATGTCACTGAGTCCTGCTGATTCATACCTGTCATAGTTTTCCTCACGTTCCAGAGACATTTTTGTAATGGGCTATTTGAAGAAGAAATTGCTGCTCTTGACCCAGGAAAGGTCTGTAAGCTCATAGACCTACTAGTAGTAGTAGGTCTATGGTAAGCTCCACCCAAGGGGTTGTTCAGAAGCAGGGAAAAAGGGGGAGTTCCTGGGTGATTTCTTCCCTTCCCCCCAAAAAAAAAAGAAAAAAGAAAAAAAAGAAAAAGGGCCCCCATAAATTTGCATCTAGAGGTCAATGCAAAATAAGTTTGAGAGAACTGTTGTAAGAATGTGAACGCACCACAATGACAGAATTTTGGTAATAACTTTGCTGTGTGAACGAAGCTAGCACAGTGATAATATGTGGGATGAGCGACATTTGCATTGTGAACACTTCTAATAAATTGGCAGTGTGAACAAAGCTGGCACAGTAATAACATGAGGGATGAGCAACATTTGCAATGTGAACATGCCAAAATAAAACAATCCTGCAAATAACTTAGCTGTGTGAACGAGGCATTAGGCAAGCGTGGTGATAATGTGAGGGATGAGCGACATTTGCTCTACAACTTCCTGCAGTGACAATGACTTCCTGCCTCATACTCCATATCCCAACAATAACTTCCACTGATAGATAGCTTCATCCGCACTTGTCAGCCAAGTTTTTATAAAAAAAGTGAAGGGGAAAAAAAAACATGTTTCATGGAGAAGATTATGCACACTAAGTTCGGAATTTAAACCATTAAACGAGTTGTTTTTGGATTTATTCTCACATTGAAGAGTTTAAAGTAGTTCGAGTAAATATTATAAAAAAGCTGTTTTTAATATTAAGAACAAAATCTTGAATGAATAATGTTGTAATGCAAAATGTATTATGCATTGGAATTATACATTTTGGAATTTGAGACATACAACCCTCAACTTCTTGATCATTGATGTAATTACGATGGCAAAGAACCACAGGGACTACATTACTGAGGTGGACAAGTGATGTCACTGGACGTATGCCAATTGAATGGGAGGGGGAAACAAGGTTTAGCACTATAAACAGTCTTGAAGCTATTGACAAGCCTGTTGAGGGTAAAATAACAGTTCTTTCATTATATGAAGAGTCAGGACTCTTTCTTGACCTCTTTCCATTGACTGTATGACCCTGACCATGAGCCGTAGGGACACAACTGGACATACATGTAAGAATGGGGATGGGAGGGAGGGAGCAAGGTACGGTATTACCATAGACCTAGTAGCCTCAAGTAGGTCTATGGTAATACACAGCATAGGCTTGCATGTTGCAAACTAGTTCCATATTATTGTGACCAGTTTTTAAAATATGGTTGCATCCCAATTGTAAAGTTTGGATATTGGTAATTGTACATGAAGTTGAACAAATTAACTGATTGTAACTAACTTACTTTTGCTGAATGCAAGACCGGCGGAGCCAAAATAAGTTTATAAACTTTGACAAATTAGTATCGACCCTGTTAATTTTATGAGTCCCACCAATTACCAGATATATCTTTACATGGGCCTTTATTTGAGTTAAACAGAAGTCTGTCAACATGCCTTTGACGTTTCTGAAAGGAAATTCGCTGAATGGTGAGGACAAAAGAATGGTGACTACTGATAGTTTGTGCAGATGATAACCAGTCAGCTGGGGGATCCAATCACTATACAGTGCATTCTGGGAAATGATTACAAAAGCACACTTACTCATAGAGATGTAGAGATGTACACAGCAGGGCTTGATATTAGCATATAGGCCACCTGGCCCGGGGGCCGCACAAAAAGCGAGAGCCCAACCTCCAATATTTAAAAAATAAAATTTTACTTGACCGGCTGTGCAACCATAATTGTTTGTTTTTTGTTTTGTTTAATGTTAGTTGAGTGGTTTTGCAAGTTGTGGACCAGAAAGAGAGAATTCATGAATAGACGTTTCAAAGTGTTTCTTTGTTTTAACCACCCATTTCTTGTTTCAGGCAAGCAAAGTTTTGTGTACAAATTTTACTTGACCAACTGGGTCACCAGGAAAAAGGGTTAATTTCTAGCATTGTGAACATATAAACCTGTCATAGTAGCCACCTGTGTACAACAGTCAACCTGCCTAGTATAGCACCAAAGCACTATGCAGGGGAACAAGTACTGGGTATCACCCTGTTCTTGTTTAAAATGATTTCAAGAAGTTGATTTATTCGGAACTCACAGAACTGGGTCTCTGAACATCTGTCCTTTCCATCTTGAGTCAGCTGTCTGTATTACATATCCAGACATTTGTACTTTTCAGTAACTGTTAGTGTTACCACTGTCAAGCAGTACTGACTTTGTTGGACTGCCAGGGCAATAGGATTCTTCAGATCTGCAGGCAATGTATTGTACTTGAACAGGCCTTTATTGTGTTACTAGTATTCATTTTGATGGAGATCCTGTTTGTCTTTCCAGAAACACCTAAATTAATGTAACATATGAACAGAACAGAGGCTTTTCAAAAGAAAATAAGAAAAGAGAGCAGTGAGAATTGCAGTATTGATATTCTAGATCCTTTTCTTTAGATTATGTATTGTACCTTTCAATACACATTGTGCTAATAATTCATTATATCCTGAATCATTCAGTGTTCCTCTAGGCTTATTACTGTCATAATGGCGATACTCATGACATCTTGAATTTGTGCGATAGAAGTTTGATTTCCGGCTGTCTATCTGTCAAATAGAAATCATATTTGATTGGAATATCCTAGGTTTGATTAGATAGATTTTTTTGTCCACATTAAAAAAAACATAGAAATTTGGCATCCACTGACTGACAAATTGAAATATATATGGCAAAATTTACGGAATGAAGTGCATAAATAAACTCCGGTACTGGTTTTTGGGATTAAAATGAGATATTCATGACATCTGAAGACTGCACAGGGAAAGATAGCTGTGGGCATGGTAAGAGTATTATAAATGTAAAGAGTTAAAAAAAATCAAACTGGCTTTTTATATTTGACAAACTAGTAAATAAGCATGTTTTGTCATATAATAGTGATACGTTCACTAGTTATGTTGATGTAGAACATGAACATTCTAAATTTGCAAAAGACTCATCCACCAGTGAATGATTATTTGAATTTCTCCTCTTATTTATTATAATGGGGGGCTTTCAAAGACTATGTTTGAGTAGTTTGTTTATCAAACTGTTTACACAGTTTTGTTTTTCCACCCAAATCTTGATATAGTCTGGCTTAGAAGTACACTTCCCAATTCTGCAAAAAGTAGATGATAGTTAGCTGGTCACTGCCTTACAAGTGCTGAAACAGTGTCATTTATGGCTACTTGCTCTTGTGCTGGGCATAAAGTCCAATATTGATTCTGGCACCAAATTATTATCCTCTACTGTTTTTATTGCCCTGTGTTATTTTTCGTTTTATATTCAAATATAAATTAAAAACCCTTTTCTTCAAAATTGCAAAAAGTCAGATCCTGTTTTAATTATGGAAAATGAAATGAGAGAAAAAAACCCCAAATGAGGTTATTGGAAATGGCGTGACGTTTTGAAGGAAGAAATAGGTTTTACTTGGAGGAATCACATCATCATTACGCAGCTTAGGGCCCCCTTGGGCAAAGGGTGACAAATTTATGGGAAGCCATGATTGGCAGTAATAATTGCACGAATGTGATGGTAAATGGCGTATGTCAAGCCAGCATGCAGAGGGTAATTGCACTCAGTGCAGGGGCATATCGGAGGAAAAAGAAGAAATCGGTTCTAATTTGAGGCATGCAATTTGTAGGGGGTAACTTCTAGGAAAGATTGGAAAATCATGCAATTTTGCTACTTATTTTATATGCCATACATGGTACACATTTATACTGTTCATAATTTGCACATCTGCATTATGCACAGTGCAATAATTATTCCCTTTAATGCAATTATTGATATTCACATCTAGAGGTCCTGAAAGTTTAATTGCCAAATATTTGTTAATTGTGAGTGTAAGCTCCTTTGCAATGTTACTTTTAGATCTGTTTTGCTTGAAAATTACCAACCAAAGGTGGGGTCAGCAAAATCTGACTGACTATAACCTAAAAGCCTGTATTTGCCTGAGTTGGCCACTCAACTGGCCTTATCACAGCAATTTTGTTTAAAACCCCTAAAATAATACCTTTTCAAGTTAGTTCTCAAAACTAATCATCTTCTTACTCTTGTATCTCTCTATTAACATTTTTTTCAGAGGCTCTGCTAAATGATGCTAGCAGAAACTCTAGAAACTGACACCAAACCAAACCCTAAATCTAACCCTAACTCAGACCATCATTTATCTGCAACACCATGGAAACCACCCAAATAATCTTGAAATCATGTGAAACCATAAGCTACTTTTATTATATAAATTATGCTTATTTTGTCTCTAACAATGACGCCTTCAAATGCCAGACTGTAAAATGCATAATGCAAGATAGCACTGTTTACAAACAACTACTGTTACATACTGTTTAACATGTTTGCAGATGTAGATGCCTAATTTACATGTAGTTTAGGGAGACACATGGAGAACTAGACAGTCGTAATGAGGAGCAGATTTGTTGAGTGATAGATTGCATCTGCATTCAAGTCTCTGCAGTGATCCATCATCAACTGCAAACAAGCCGCTCGCTTGACATTTCATGTAGTATAATGTGTTCTGAAAGACATGTACTAGTCTGCAATTTTTTTTCTCATAAATAACATTATTGGTAATTACCATATAAATTAGATTTGTACAATAACAGCCTGGTTACATGTTTTTGTATTATAACATTTAAATGAATAACAAACAAATTATGATATGATAAAGAAAAAAATGTTCAGGAACTCTCTCTGCTGTACATGGTTTGTTTACAATGTTATTGTCACATCTTTGTTTACAATGGTTTGTTTACAATGTATTGTCACATCTTTGTTTACAATGGTTTGTTTACAATGTTATTGTCACATCTTTGTTTACAATGTTATTGTCACATCTTTGTTTACAACATTTGGTTTGTTTACAATGTTATTATCACATCTTTGTTTACAATGGTTTGTTTACAATGCTAATGTCACATCTTTGTTTACAATGGTTTGTTACAATGTTATTGTCACATATTTCAGCTGATCCAAAGCTGTCCTTTACACACTGAAGTGACAGTAAATACTAAATGCTAAGGAAGACTTCAAGCTGGATTTTGAACGCTTCTGCTGGATATTTCAACTAATATAATGACTAATCTGTCTCGGCGTTTTCAGTTGGCTGATCCCTAACGATGCTGGTTGGGAAATATCTGACATGACAGTGTATCCTGGATATCCTCTGTAGTAATGCGGTATATCTCATTGGAATCCATTTTAATCCCTCAGTGGATATTAAATCAGACATCTGAGGCATACATCTTATTCAGATCAAATCTTGCTGCTGTTACGCTCACGCTAACAAAATTTATTGCTCCAAATACAATGAATTAATTTTTTGCAATGTTTGTGCATCAAATATTGTCTTAGGAATACGGACAATTATGTAAATTTGTCAATGCTTCTTTTGTCTTCTATTTCTATTTGCAATTTGGTTGGTAAGGCAGGTTCCTTATTCTAAAACCTTTCAAGTTATCTTTATTCTGGTCCCTTTTTGTATTTAAAATGTTCATATTTTCATTACTTCTGTAAAATATCATTAAACATTTTGTATCATTTTTTTTTTCATCATTTGAACCATATTTGATATTAATATTGCAGGATTCAACAGTTTCTACCATACATATTCTAAACACTTTGTTTTTTCTTGCTGCAGAAATATTTTAATTAGCTGATTACACTTTTCATTGTGTTTAAAGCAAACACGCTGCTGAACATCTGTTCGCTCACCAAACAGCGAAATCTTTTCATTTAGGACACGATTGTGTAGTCACGGGTTAATGGTAAAGTGGTCCTGATATTAATAGGATATGGATGGTTGTAGTAATATTATTGTTGCCTTGTATGAATTGTTAGGATACATCAAGGTATTATAGTACGCAATTTTATAGAACTACAGTATAACAGAGCTTTCATAAATTGATTTTGCTCAATACGATTTATTCTGCAAAATTTGTGTTTAAAATAAAACCTTTACATTACTGCAAAATGATGAGCAAAATCAAACTTATTTTGGATATGTGTCACTGTAAGTATCTTATATTTTATAGATGGATTAGAAAACAAAAATTAGTTGAACAGAGATATTCTGCATCTTACATGTACATGGTGTTGTACATGTACAGTAGGTATCTTGATAGGTTGCACGAAGAGCACCTTTAAATGTCCCTCATGTTGCAGGGTTATGGAATATGGTCCTACATCTAGATGAGTTCAATGTGATGCACAGCCGGTTGCATACATGTATGTACAACGTGTGCCCAAAAGTAAATATTTATTGGTTGCGAGGATCGTGCACTGATTGGGAATAGTGCATAGCTTTTCCTCTCATCTCATATCCCGTCTCTCCCACTCAGTGTCAAAAAAGAAAAAGACGAGGACAAATACTGACAAATTTGATGGACATGCAAGCAATTTCTGGTGATTCATATTTTGGCAATAAAACTGGGCAGATTGGAGGTCTATGGGAGAAGATAAAAATGCATCTAACAAATATGCCCTCATATAATCCCCTTTATAATATGTATGTGTGTGTGTGTGTGTGTGTGTGTAAATGTTCTTGTGAATGTGTGTGTGTGTGTTTATGTTCTTGTGTCATATTTTACTGCGAATTGCACTTTATAGCTTGACCATTCTGCTTCTGACTTTGGTGTATTTTTAATATTTCCCAACCACAGAAGTTTATAGGATGTACTGTATATGATATATCCATAAATCTGGATTGATATTACATATGAGCATAGAGAGCGTGTGGTTAAGGGCAGAGGGCCAATATCTCATCCATGGATGAATGAATTTCTGTGGGCTTAGTGAGATTTTTATTATCCTTTTTTTACAACCATGATTGGTTGGAGAAGCCAAATGATGTGATTTGCAATTAGCGCTTGGCTTCCATCTGGATACACTCTGCTGAGCTTGACTCATCCTAAGAAACAGATATGAACCATCAACTTGTATTAGTCCTATTTTGTTGATATACAACAGTTAATCACACATTTTGATGGTCTATGTACTATTTTTCCATTAATTAAAGTTTATCTTGAATGATGAACCATCAACTTTTATTTATGTTTTATTTATACAACAGTAAATCATACTTTTCTCATTTAAAGGAATAGTTGAGTTCTGGTAAGGAGAGTACAGTTTTGGTGAAACTGAATTTTAGTAACCAAAACCTGCATCATTACATTACAAACTAATAGTTATAACTAGAAAGGAACACAAAATTACAAATGACGTAGTAAAGATCATGTTATCATTCAAAAAGAGCCGTTAAAACGTAAGAGGGCGCTCTCTAAACACTCATCGGTTTCAACCATTTTGAATAAAATATTGTGCATGTGATGCTTTGTTGAAATAGTGATTAGATAGAGAAATAACCAACAACTATTTAAATACCTATTTTGTAACTTTTTGAAAAGAGGAAGCATTTTTTTGAATTTTGAACGGCTGGTTCAAAATTCTCTAATAAACCTGGGGCCCCAGCTTTATTACAAATTGTTATGGATATTTCAGCCGTCTCTGAACCGATTTTGATCAAACAAAGATGATTTTATTATTCAAATATTATGCTCTTTCAAATTTTACATTCAGTTTTTCATTACCTCACAAAAAAAAAAGTAGTCTAGCGCCCTCTCTACCAAAACTCAACTATCCCTTTAAGTTTATCCTGAACACAAAAATAAATCATATATCTGGGCAATCACTTACAATATTTTACACATTTTGCAGAGTTGTTTATAGTTCATAAATGTAAATTGTAAAGCGATCAATTCCAAATCACCAAACAGTACTTAGAACTCAAATGGTTCTTTCATACCTTGTTGTATTTGTATTAACAATAGAAGCATGGAACATTCAGTTTTTCTAATTTCCCTTTTGTTAAAAAGATAATTAAATTGCATGATATACTTTGATTTGACCTGTTGTAAAAATCAAACCATCTTAAATTAATTAGTTAATCCTTGTTTTTCTATCCATCTTTCCCTATTTAGCTGAGAGTTCCTGAATTTACTTGCAAAGTACTTTCAACAAGTTTCCTGCCAATTTCGTTTTAATGCTTTGCAATATTTCTACAGGTGATTTAAAATCCAATTGATGATAAATCTTGTCCTTTTGTTTTGTTTGCCCCTGTACAGCCCAAGCTCCTAGGCAGTGGGCTGCTTGACCTGGTTGCATCCTACTTCAAACTCAAGGAGAAGGAATTCTTTGGGCTTGCATTCGTCGATGAAACGTAAGGAACCTACATTAATAATAAATTATACTTTTCTTGATAGTTTCATGTATTTTTAATGTGAAGTTGTCTTTTAATGCCTCTAGCTGTGATAGCGCACTGAAAAATGAATGGTTTGCCTGGGAAATTATATTGTGGAGTGTGATGTGTTGTTTTGCATGGTACATGTATGTTCTAATTCATTTGTATCCATAATTAAAATATACCACTTGAAACACTACTTGATGACATTTCTGGGTAATTATTTCAACATAATTAATGTTATTTGTAAGACAATTAACATTCATCTCATATAGTGGAACAAAATGAATGTTGGTAGCCCCCCAAATGATTGAAAAAATAATTCACATTTGTGAGCATCCATGGCAGTAAGATCTACACAGTGAGCAAGTGCATGCATCAAATCATACCGTCTGACATTTATGGTCACTGTGCACTCATCAAAAGTTCAAGTGTAGATGTATTAGTTTGACTATTTGCACACCGGCACACAATCTGTGCAGTGCCCAAGTGAGTGCAAGGTCTTGAATTACATTGGTCAAACCCCATGCTGGGGAATCTAGCAGCTTATTCTTTCATCAAGTTTGGTTTAATGCTTCAATAGAATAAAATAGTAGAATCAGATCAGATTACTAGAATTGGTTGAATATGCATTCATAAACATGTGTGTAGACTGTAAACCACACAGATGTGCAGTGTTATTCTTTTTTCTGTTTCCATTTTTATAGAAAGGGGAGTATACTACAAGAGAGGCTGGTTTTTATTGGTTGAACTGTATGAAAATGTTAAGTTTTGGTCAAAATTGCATCCATAATTCATCTATTCTTTAAAGAATTACACGTCATTCTGAAAGGACTGTGAAAGATGAGTTATTAATGGTGGGTGCCCCTTTTGTATAGACATCCTTATTGTGTGGTCATGCAGGCTATCGCAATACTAGTCTTTTGTAGACCACGATAACAAAATAAGGTCTTTTACTTTGAAAAGACAGAGTTCCCCTAAAAAACAACCTTTGTACCCGGCCTCTTGTAATGGGAGTGAAAGATAACAATTTGGTATTCTTCAATATGTAATATGGAATTGTGATACAAAGTAGGCTACAGTAAGGAATTTAATAGAAATCATGATTTTAATTTGAAGTACAGACTGTACATTGTATACGAATTGAATGATAGAATCATGTATATTTAAGAAATATACTGATCTTAAAAAGTGTGAGTTCATTAAGAATGGCTACTTATTCATGTAGTTTATAAAGAAAATGTAGATTAGTCATAAAACAATAACAAAAAAGCAATATTGTATAAATATCCCTTGATAATGTGTTTTATGACATTTTAGTCCTGTACCTTTCCATTTACCTTGCGCTTTCCATCTAGCCTTGACATACTTTCCCTGCATGAATATAGACATTATTTACCAGTCATTGTCCAGAATTTTAAGTTGAAGCTACTTTATTACGTGACTAGTTTGAGTTTTCGACAGGCATTTGAAGCATATTGGAATTGACAAATTAATGTAATGTCGGCAGATTTTGGCATGCTTCCATGTTCTTGCATGGATGATGTCATTCTTAAGACAATGAAGATAGAATACTGAGTTAAGCATAATATGTTCTTAAAGTTTCTTGGTAACATTGTTGGGGATTTTACAAAACTGTTTTATTTGAGATGAAATGCAAGCAGGCTTCTCATAACATATCATCTAATTGCCAGGTAGTACAGAAGTTTAGTTGAAAATGATCAGGATACAAAAATATCTAAGATTTTATAGTTCTTAGCATTGTAACGCTCCTCAAAGCCCCATGTTCTTTTAATTTCCTTTGTCTTAATTTTCTGCTATAAATATGAAAGCTGTTTTCCATGAAATGTTGTATACCGTAAAACTCCGTGTATAAGGCGCACTCGTGTATAAGGCGCACCCCCAACTTTCTAAAAATTTTAAATTTTTTTTTTAGGACACCCTGTATTTTTTGGGGAGGACACCCTGTAGTGTTGTTGGAATACATACATCGCTGGTCTAAGGCATATCAGGGGCTTAATGTCAATTGTAGCTTTCATCATCACATACATTTTTTCACTTACAAAATAGTGGTTAGTACAAAACTTGCACACATTGAGCATTAACACTGGTGCTCATAAATATTCATGTTCATATTCATGAATATTCATTAGCAATTATACTCATTGAATATAATGAAATTTTCTTAATAAACTAACAAATATTTTTAATTATGAGCAAAATTTATAACCACTGGTTAGATAATTGCATATATGAGTACTGCTGCTCACAAATGTATGAATATTCATTAGCAGCAGTATTTGCTCAATAAACTTGCAATTTTAAAATCAGTAACCAACATTTTTTTTGTGAGAAATCGGTATATGTTGCTGAATGCTACAATACACTGTAAGCTCCTGGCATGCCTTGGACCAGTGCAATATGCATTGAACATGACTACAGGGTGTCCCAAAAAAAAAATTGATTTTTTTTTTTTTTTTTTTTTTTTTTTTTTTTTTTTTGCTATACCTGTGTAAAAGGCGCACCCCCGACTTTTGAATTTTTTTCCGACGGAAAAAAGTGCGCCTTATACACGGAGTTTTACGGTACTTATCTTCTCAAGCAGAGCCAGTTAAACTGAATATTTGCCTGTTTCAATACCAAATACTTGTGTCTACATGTATAAATGAAAACAAAATGCATTTTCCTACATCTGTGTGTACATTGCATGAAGTACTCATACCTACCTTGAGAGTTGATCCTGTAAAGTCTGCCTGGCTTTATTTCACTCTGAACTTGATATAATCAGTGTTGGCAGTTTCTCTATCTAGTCACGGTAGGGAACAGAGCGTTTGCGGGTTTAATTCTATGAAACTGCATGCATAGCTGGTATGGGGCATTGCGGTTCTTAGTATTAAAATGCATGTACGCACCACCATATGTGCTATTTTTAGGGGAAATATTAGAAAGGGCAGTTGGAGTATGGACAAAAATAAAAAGATGATTAAGATTCTGTGAATTTTCTTAAAGAAAGAAAATACCAAATTTATTATGAATATTGCCATAATTTTCTTGGTATTTCCAATATAGTTGCATTTGATTAATATTAAAAAACCCACACACATAATGGTCACAAAGAACAACAAATCTAGGCTATATGCTGTGTTGCTAATGAATACTGAATCCAAATAACGTACAAACATAATATCCAATACAGCAGGATTAATCTTTGTTGTAATAAGAATTGTAAAGGACTCCCTCTAGTGTTTAAAACAAGATAGCTTGTAAGGCCATACCATGATGTAATAGCCCAACAATGTTTTAATCTCCTGTATGAGTCATACTTGTGCTCATTGACACCATGCTGTGAATATTATTGTTTGAGTGCAAGGATTGTGATAGACTACATGTACAAGGTGTTTGGTGTAAATCAATATGAACAGGAAAATGAAAACTGACCTTAATTTTTTTAATGGATACAAAAAGTCGAAATAATTCAAATGGAACCAGAGCTTTCAGACTTGGCAGGTTCTCTATCAACTTAAGGCAATCATGGACCAACAAATATTCAAAATCCACATGCAAAGGTTTGGTGTACACCCTTTTAGACAACTCTCGTTTAGTCTCAGCCTCCGGATTACATGATGCCTCAAACTGTTATCTTCCCAATTCCAAACTTGACCTGCAACCCTGAACTTAACCCTAATCCAATCCCCCTGAACCTAACCTTAATCCAATCCCCCTAAACCTAACCCTAATCCAATCCCCCTAAACCTAACCCTAATCCAATCCCCCTAAACCTAACCCTAATCCAATCCCTCTAACCCTAATCCAATCCCCCTAAACCTAACCCTAATCCAATCCTCTACCCCTTGGTATTCTTATCCTTAGCCTCATCTGTAGCATCTGATGTTAGGGCCCGTTGCCCATTGCAGAAAGAAATGGAATTCATTGTGAAGTTGCAATTAAATTGCAAGTCCGTTCATGTGACTAAATATGCATATCTGATTGGTTCAAATGTGCAACTTACCAATCGTTTGCAAGTCTTTCTTCAACGGGACCCCGATGTGATACTGAAGTAGACCAAATGGGTGTAGACCAATACTCAGACTGCAGTGGGTGCATTCATAGCCTGTAGTGGGTGCATTCATAGCCTGTAGTGGGTGCATTCATAGCCTGTAGACCTGTTAGGTTGCCTCATTGTTTGTTTTCTGCTTGTTAAATTCCGGAGTTGCTATTTGTTTTTGCTTTAATCTATATGATGTCTAGATTTAAAGATCCTTATGGATATATTAGATTTCAGATGTTTAGCTCTTTTGATTTGCAATTGCTTAGAAGCCTACAATCACAATATGAAACATTACAATTTTAATAGAGCAATACAACATTTTAGGGGTATTATAGTTCATGGTTTATGGGTAAATGTATAATAACAGGATGTTTTGTGAACTCTGAGGATTGATTAAACATCCTGACTTAGAATGTTGTTAGCTTGATCCAAGATTTGAAAAACACATCTTAGAAGTAAAATATTTATGATGGAATTTATAGGGAGGATACAAGGATTAAGACTAAGGCTGAGTCGGTTCGGTCGATCACACCGGTTACCGACCGTTTCAATCGGGACCCGGTTCGGTATATCGGGAAACAGTGCCCCGAAAAAAAATTTAAAAAATAAAATGTTAAAAAAGAAATTAAGATTATCACAATAATGTAGCGGAATTCAAATAAAAACGGGGCAATTGATATCATTTACTTTAAAGAGTGGTTATTTTCGAGAAATTCTTGGTTCATTACTTCGTTTGACAGTCAGAAATTGAACAGGAAGCGCAAAATTGCTAGTCATTTGAACGATATTGTCGGCGGATGTGCACACAATGTTAGTCCGATACTCCAGGGGAGTTGTCTGATGGATCTTTGTATGATCCAGCTGATGAGCCAGTGCATTCAAAAAGTGGCTCAAAATACGTTTTTTGGTCATTTGCACCATTTAAAAATGTTTTGATATTCTACTTACATGATTTCATGGCGTTTGACAGCCGAACAGAAACAAAAATGAGCCCCAAAACAATGAAAACAACTACTCAAAACATCGATAAAAAACGACTACATCGCTCCCATTCGCTCGTATACCCTGTGTGCAAGTTACGGGTCTCTTTTTCTTCCGCGAGATTCATACGCTGGGCCGGTGGAACTATGTTCCAGTCCGCCCTCTATCGGCAAGATCCATCCGCCAGGAATTGGGGAAGTCCCCGGCGGATGGATATCTTGCGCAAGAAAAGAGACCCCGTAACTTGCACACAGGGTATACGAGCGAATTGGAGCGATGTAGTCGTTTTTTATCGATGTTTTGAGTAGTTGTTTTCATTGTTTCGGGGCTCTTTTTTTTTCTGTTCGGCTGTCAAACGCCATTCGAAATCATGTAAGTAGAATATCAAAATGGTGTTGATTGCGAAAAGGCTAATTTATAGCCACTTTTTAAGGGCATGCAGTGGCTCACAGTCACACGCGATCGTACATGTGATGTTTCCCCCAGACTAGCGGGCTAAGTTTCTGTGAACCGTGTTGCGATGGGCAATGTGAACAAACGATGAATTTACTTCGAAAAAAAAAAAACTTTTCATGCGAAACCGAGTTAATTCTGGATACTGTAACTATTTTCCCGTAAAGATTGATATGTAAATCCATTAAAGCCTCAGTATTTATTATGTTATTTGCATATAAAAAGAGCAATATAAGCCCCAAACAGTGCATTTTGCCGATGCGTGCACGATTGCGTGATTTTACCGGTCCGAGTTTCGACGGTAGGGGGAGGCAGGAAGTGAAATCTCGCAAAATGGCCCCAATGCATTCAATTTACGAGTGCATGACTGTGTTGAGCAGTTTTCTAAAGGTTAACATTCTATTGAATACTGCCACCCTTTCCATTCATCAAAATTGTTGAATTGGATACCATTTTAATGGAAATTATTTCTTCATTACGATGGCATATTAATCGTAAGGATTATGCAAATGGAGTGTGTGCAGCGAACCGGAATATGGAGATGGGTCGAGTGTGAAATCAGACAAAAAGATATGGAGTTGACAAAAAATCAAGAGCGTTGCATTTTTTTCGAGCTTTTGGGAGGATTTTTTAGCATTTCAAATAAAATATTCATGATCAAATATGATATCAACGGAAAGCCCAACAACTCTTCTGTATGAAAATGTGAAATTTATAATGATTTTTGTAAAGGGCGGCTGCAGGGAGATGAATGGGAGGGAGCCTCAAAAATGACCCATTTTGAAACGCTCTGATTTCAAGGCACTATTCATGCGTTTTCAATTGAATTCCTCTCATTCATGGCCAACTCATTCAAGTCGCATTACATCCTCTACACAATGGTATACAGATACCGACACCAAATCAGAGCGTTTTGAAATGGGTCACTTTTGAGGCTCCCCCACATTCATCTCCCTGCAGCCGCCCTTTACAAAAATCATTATAAATGTCACATTTTCATACAGAAGAGTTGTTGATATCAATTTAAATCATGAATATTTTATTTGAAATGCTAAATAATCCTCCCCAAAGCTCGAAAAAAATGCTACGCTCTGATTATTGTCAACTCCATATCTTTTTGTCTGATTTCACACTCGACCCATCTCCATATTCCGGTTCGCTGCACACACCCCATTTGCATAATCCTTACGATTAATATACCATCGTAAGGAAGAGATAATGTCCATTAAAATGGTATCAAATTTAACAATTTCGATGAATGGAAAGGGTGGCAGCATTCAATAGAATGTTAACCTTTAGAAAACTGGTCAACACAGTCTTGCACTCGTAAATTGAATGCATTGGGGCCATTTTGCGAGATTTCACTTCCTGCCTCCCCCTATTCTCTGGGCTACTGCAATCGCCCCAATTGCATAATCACTACACATAATGCATCGTTTGGAAGGTATATAATGAGGCTTTATTGTGACACCGATTTTGAGTATTCTTATTAAAAATTACGAGAGATATGATTGATGAATCTTGAGTTTCCGAACTTTTTTTGAGGGGTTTACATGCAGTGTCAGTGTGTTATCATTGCACTACATTGATTCAAGGCTGTAACTCAATGGATCAGAACATGCAAACTTGCAGTGCGCCCTCTCTGTTAGTTTTTAAACAGTTGTGCTCAAAGTAGGTCTGTTACACTGTTCTGTTGTAGGTGGGATAATTTTACTTGATACAAATACAAAAAGAAAATGTGTTTTTGTTTGTTTGTTTGATCAGAACATGCAAACTTGCAGTGCGCCCTCTCTGATAGTTTTTAAACAGTTGTGCTCAAAGTAGGTCTGTTACACTGTTCTGTTGTAGGTGGGATGACTCATGCTGTAGCTATGCCATTCAGGTATTCTAAACTAGTGGTGTACATGTAGCCAGGGGAGCAAGGGGGGAATCCTCCCCCCCCCTAATCTGGGAAGTCTTGCCCCCTCTCACTATTCTCCTGATGACCCCTCACCCCAAAACAAACAAACAAACAAAAACACATTTTCTTTTTGCATTTGTATCAAGTAAAATTGTTCTAAACCCAAAGAATTACTTAAATGAACCTCGATCGATCAATCCAAAGAGAAGATTGAAAAGCCTTTTACCTGTGATTGCCCAGTTGTGCAAATAAGTTGGCTTTAATGATGGCACTAAGGCTAAGCTAATATTTGTTGCCCAGGGCTAGCGTACTAGCCCCTCTCTCCCCCCCCCCCCCCCCCCCTCACATGGAATTTCATGCCCATTACTCTGCTCCCTGTGTGAGTTATAACACTTACTATGCCATTGGTCAAAACAAAAGGGTTGTTTACTCATGGACCATTCACACTGTTTAGGGCTTCCCCTGTGGCTTTGGTGAAAGTCATAATAATGACTGATGAACTTTGAGGCCAGTTACTAGTAGTTTTGGAATGTAGGAATATCTTGGTTTTGTATGAATCACTGTAGCATCTGATCGTCAGTTGAGTAAGATAATAAGTCACTTTTTGTAATTGGAGATACTTTACTCATGTTTAAAATATAGGAGCCTTGTAGAAACTATATTTAGCTCTATTTTATTTTTGTATAACTATTCCCAAAATTATGAATAATCTGGCCCTACATGTATGTGAGCACACAGAAAAGGGCTCGATATTACACCTATAAGATGGTGCGCATAACTTGATTTAGTCAAATTGACTTTACTCCCTTCTCACACCCACCAAGGCACCATGCCAGATGTTGTTTGTTTGTCTGAGAATTGGAGAATATTCGTGTGGTATGTTTTCCAAAGTGACAATTGTGTTTTGGATTGGAGGATGGGGGGGGGGGGGGGGGGGGGGGGGGGGGCAAAAGAAAGAGTAGATCATGACTATGGTTTGTATGATGTCAGAGCAATAAAGAATGTTTATATATGCAGTGTCAAAACACCCATATCTTTATGCTAAACTTGAACTTCAATTTCAGTGGGTATGAAAAGTAGTTAGAATGAATAAGAGAAGAATAACATAAAAGAGAAATAATGTAATATATTTTAGGAAAAAAAACATACATGATAAATGAACAAATTATTGAATTAATACATGCATGATATTACACAAATCAATACACAATGTCCTCATATAATACACTACCGTCGTTCTTGGCGTCATCATAATACACATTATAACCTGAAATTGCAGAACTAAATTATTTATTGATGCATTTCCTTTCCTTTTCTTGTCTTTTCATATATCTTTCTTTAAATCCCCTTCTAAACATAATGTAGGAACCACTACAATTGGCTGCAGCTGGACAAGAAAGTGTTGGACAATGACTTCCAGGCCAAGTCTGGGATCCTCACCCTCTACTTCAGGGTCCAGTTCTTCCCTGAAAGCATCAACACACTCCGGGACAGCATCACCATCGAACTCTTCTACCTTCAGGCAAAAGAATCTGTATTTAAGGTGAGTTATCCCACACAATACTAAAAGCCCAGTAACTCCAAAGTGACCACACCATACCCAGACTGCCACTAAAAGGACACATTCAGGGTTGTTCAGCATGATGTTGATTTGGGTTAGCTGAATGAAAGTTTTACGGTAGCAATACAACAATCGGTCTTGTGTCGGTCTGTTTTTCCACACCCAAATTTAGTGTTCGTTCAGAATTGAGACAACCCAAACCGACAACAGATCAAATCCAAACTGACTAAAATCAGGATGGTGACTTTCACTTTGGTCATTATTAAAGTGCTGTGAGGCTCGATGTGGTTAGTCAGTATAAGTAGATTTGTTCAAACATGCTTACATTCGGCACAAAATCAAGACAAAATCAACAACAATATCTCAAAAAAACCCTCAAATTTGTGTGGTGTCGGTTTGGTTTCGGTCTTGCTGGTGTGAATAGGATAAAAGCAATAACAGCCTTATGAATATTGATTATAACTCAGAGTTGTATTTAATAGATTGATAGACAAAATGGTTAACTATTATTAATATGTTAGAGATAAAGGGAATGGGAGGGGGGGGGGGCAGATCAAGAATGATGGGGTAATAAAATATCAATAAACAGAAAGCTAAACAAACATCGTAATAGAGCTATTTTAGTCATGCTATCTACATGCAGTGAAGTATTGACACAATTTATACATCTACATCTACTAATGAGTTGTTATTTACATAATTTACTACTCTAATTGTGAGTGTGATGCTTTCATTATCTTTATTTCAGTTTTAATGATGCATAAATCATCAGTTGATTGCCAGCTGTTTGTTGAAACTTGAAAGGGAATCAAAACAAAACCTCATCTGTATGAAGTATGTACACATGGGAAGCAGGAGAATTGGGATGCATTTATCTATATTCATCTTGCAATGTCATGAGGAGGGCTTTGTCCGACGTTTGGATGAACTATGGCCTGATAGATAGATAGATCAATATAGATAGATAGATAGATAGATAGATAGATAGATACTGTAGATAGATAGATAGATAGATAGATAGATAGATAGATAGATAGATAGATAGATAGATAGATAGATAGATAGATAGATAGATAGATAGATAGATAGATAGATAGATAGATAGATAGATAGATAGATAGATAGATAGATAGATAGATAGATAGATAGATAGATAGATAGATAGATAGATAGATAGATAGATAGATAGATAGATAGATAGATAGATAGATAGATAGATAGATAGATAGATCGATCGATCGATCTTGCTTAGAATCAACACCTAAAATTAGCCTGAACCACAACAAAGAACAGTGCAGGGGCTGTGGCCTGTGGATCCTATTGTCTGTTGCGAAGCCATTCATAAATGGAGATCAATCTATTTATAAGCATGTTGTTCTCTACTAGATTTTACAATCTCCATATGAATAAAGGCCCTTTAGATTATCGTATACAATGGGTTAACTGAAACCAAGACATTCATTAGGGGCGAGTAATCTTCCCACACAAAGGAGGCATCACAGCTTGAACTTAATTAACACATGGGTCCTTGGGTTGTCACATTGACAATAGAAATGCATTGTAGTCCCAGACATTGAATTGTATGTAGTCCTTGCACTATGTAGTGACATTGGTGGGGTACTAGCCCCATGCATTGACATTGGTGTTGTCCTTCCACACCTCATTAAGTGTGGCTGGCTAGGGCCAGGATTTAATTGCGCAGTGCTGGTAATGACGTGCTAATTACCTTACCATGCCTATTAGTGGAATTGGATGACATTGCGGTAGAACCAAAGACTGAAATATCCATGCATTTTGTATCAAAGCATTTTATATGCAGGACTGAAGGTATTTATTGCACATTATTTTGTTTATTATTTATTTATTAGAGATTCAGGACATTTTCCATAATAAAATTTAAGAAAAGGATTTTTCCCTTGCATCTTTTGCAAAATAAAAGTGTAGTACATTGTCCTCAATGAAATAAAAAGAATTTTTAAGAAGGATTTAAAAAATCTGTTATGTAGCTTTTAAGGCTGTTGACGAGTCCCGGGTACCCGGGTCCCGCCGAAAAATGTCGAGTCCCGGGCGCAAAAATCGATACTCGATATCCCGAAAAAAAAGCAAAAAATCGATTTACGAATTTGCTGTATTTTATAAGATGATTTATTGTCATAAATGCGCTGCATTTTTGTCACTTGAATGAACATGTTTCCCAGCGGCGTGACATGCCTATAGCGAAATCAACAAATTGATAAATTTCGGGTACCCGGGACTCGCCCGAAAAATTATCGCGAGTCCCGGGTAGTAAATATACCCGAAATCGACAGCCTTAGTAGCTTTTGGCAGAAATGAAAATACCCTTTTTGTAACAAAAAAGTGAAATTAAAAAAAGGTATTTTGAATCTAGGGTATTTGATTCAATAATCTGATAGCATAGACATCTATATTTCCTCCAGGTGAAGAAAGATAGATAGAACTTGAGATGCGTTTTAATTTCTTTTCTTCCGTTCATGCAGAGAGAAAGAAGATCTCAAAGATGAACATCTATCCCCTTACAGCATTCCTCAGCTCAGGGTAGAAGTGCTTTTAAACCCTTTCTGTTCTAAGTGGTGGAAGCACCATTGAATTTTACAGTACTCTTTGTATCCATGAAAATGAGAGTACTTACAAGTTAATTTTGTTCTTACATTTATTAGAAGAAAGAACACCACAAAGATGAATAGACATCTCTCCTTCCGAAATTCTTTTGGTAAAGAATTTCGGAAGGAGAGATGTCTATCCATTTTGTCTTTAACCCTGTCAATTCCAAGTGATTAAAATGCCCATCATTTTGCCAAGTTATTTCAAGGGTTATTTAGATCTATTCTTAGAACACACAATTTATCTGACATTTTCATAAAATGTTCAGAAGAGAGAACATGAGTAAGATGGATGCATCCTACCTTCATTCCTCTGGGTCGAGATGTTTTAAATCCTGTCTTTTTCCAAGTGATGAAATGCCAATCAGTAGTATGTGTTATTTCAAGGGTTAAGCATATTCTTACAACACACATTTTGTTAGATGTTACCATTTCTTCTTTTGCTGAGAGGTACGTAGAACATCACCAAGATGGATAGATATGTCTCCTGCCCAAATTCCTCAGGGTTGAGATGTCTTTAACCCTGTCACTGCTAAGTGATGTAAATGCCAATCAGATATTGCATGTTGGTTTGTTACAATGTTGTTTAGAGGCTAGGGTTTCAGATTTTGTTATTTCCGTTCTAGCCTTCCTTTGCTAAGAGTAGAAACAAAACATAAGAAAGATGGATCTGTGTCTCCTTACACAAATTCTCCAGGGTTTAGATGTCTTCTAATATAAAAACATAGTGATTGTGTGGCAATGTTAGTTATAGGGTTAAATCATATCTACTCTTTACAACACACAATTTGTCATTGATGCATTGCTGGTAACTTGATGATAAGATAAGTGGGGAAGCCAGAGAACTTGTGCTATCACAAAAAAGTACTACACATGTGAAGATGATACCTTCATTATATCACTGTAAAGTGATATGATCACAACAATGTAAGGATTAGAAACGGACGGAACCATATATGGTTATGGAGATGCATTGAGTGGGTCAGAGTGTAAGATGTTTATAAATAAAGTATTATAAACAAAAAATGGTTTCAATGTGAAAGTCATACTGAAGCAGATTACCTATGTTTGTAGAAATATTTCTTTAGTGACTAGACTTTATTATTTCTATTTGTTTACATGCCAATTTGTCATGTTATATTTGTATTATTAAACAAAAATGTGTTTTACAGATCTTCGGTATACCAGCTACACCTACGCAATCTTATTTGTACAAGAAACCATTTGCATAGAATCTTATTCCATTGAAGATGGTTTGGTAATTGGTTTAGGTATTGCAAACACTCTCAATAGACCAATGCCCAAGCACTTTTGGGACCAGTCCCGAATGGGGTAGTTTGTATCTTCGGCAGACCATAACACATACATTGTGTGAAAACCAACCAACCCATTTATAATGTTTTATTTCCTTGTTTCTGTTGTGTGTGCATCAGGGGGACATTGAAGCAGACAGTGAGACAATATTTGAACTTGGTGCCTACGTCTTGCAGGCAACGGAAGGAGATTACACAAGGTGAGTGAAAAATAAACCAAACTGGAAATCATGAAGGTGCAGAGCTCTACAAAAAAACAACACTTACCCAAAGTTTTCAGATGTTAATGCCATAGGGCTTTTTATGCCTCCGCCAACGAAGTGGCCGGAGGCATTATGTTTTCGGGTTGTCCGTCCGTCCGTCCGTCCGTCCGTCCGTCCGTCCGTCCGTACGTCCCGTTTTCGTTCTCGCGATATCTCAAGAAGCAGTTGACGGATCAATTTCAAACTTGGTATGAGTGTACATATTGGGGTGACAATGATCTGATTAGATTTTAGGGGTCATGAGGTCAAAGGTCAAGGTCACAGGACTCAATATATATGCAAAAATGCCTCGTTCTCGCGATATCTCAAGAACTGGTTGACGGATCAAATTCAAACTTGGTATTAGTGTAGATATTGGGGTGGCAATGATCTGATTAGATTTTAGGGGTCATGAGGTCAAAGGTCAAGGTCACAGGACTCGATATATATGCAAAAATGCCTCGTTCTCGCGATATCTCAAGAACTGGTTGACGGATAAAATTCAAACTTGGTATTAGTGTAGATATTGGGGTGGCAATGATCTGATTAGATTTTGGGGTTCATGAGGTTAAAGGTCAAGGTCACAGGACTCAATATATATGCAAAAATGCCTCGTTCTCGCGATATCTCAAGAACTGGTTGGCGGATCAAATTCAAACTTGGTATTAGTGTAGATATTGGGGTGGCAATGATCTGATTAGATTTTGGGGTTCATGAGGACAAAGGTCAAGGTCACAGGAATCAATGTATGTGCAAAAATGCCTCGTTTGTTGCGATATCTCAAGAACCGGTTGACGGATCAATTACTGTACTAGGTATGAGTGTACATATCGGGGTGCCACTGATCTGATTAGATTTGGGGGGTCATGAGGTCAAAGGTCAAGGTCACATGACTCAATATGTATGCGAAAATGGCTTGTAATTGCAAAATTTCAAGAACTGAATGTCAGATTTCAATCAAACTCGGTAACTGTATCATAAAGAGTCAACGTAGCCATAAAATGTTGGGGTCATGAGGTTGAGGTCAAGGTCATGGGACTCATTATACATACAAAAAAGCTTGTAATACCAAAATCTCAAGAACTAAATGTCAGATTTCAATCAAACTTGGTACCTGACTGTTTTTTAGGGAGCCATCAAAGATTGGGATCATATGGTCAAGGTCACAGGACTCAAAATATAAGAAAAATTAAATCAGTGCATGTTAATTTGGGCATATTAAAATCGCGTGATAGCGGAGGCATAATTTTCGATTGCGCGCAATCGAAGATCCATCTAGTTGATAATTATTCATATGGGTCAATCCACGTCAAATCAACCGGTGGGTGTCACCCGACCCCCTTCGATTTCGCTAAAATTCGCACCAATTGTTCCCCCAAGTGTCTGACGGAAAACCCCGAAATTTTTTGCCCCGAAGTCATTCGGTTGCTAAGTTACGGCCGCGCCTAGCAACCAATGCGCGGTCAAACCGTTTCTTCTTTAAAATTTTGGCCATTTTTGATTATCTGCTGTAGCTAAAATTGAAAAGCCAGAGCTCTCATTGTCTGGAAATTGGAAGAACTTTGTCATCTCTACAAGATGTATTCATTATGTCGCGGGTCGAGTTTTCGTTTTCGCGTACGAGGTCACCGAAAATGGCTTTAAGCGAAAAATTAAAGTTTTTTTAAGCATGTTTGGATGCCCATAGCTTAAAAATTAATAGATATTTTGCTCTAATCTTTTAGAGTTTTAAAGACCTTCACTTCCTTTACAGATTAAAAAAAAATGAGCGTGATTGTTCAAGTCGTTTTCGAGTAAAGCGCCCTCAAAGTTTGGATTTTTCAAAAATGCACCAAGTTCAAGGTCGAAGGTCACCCTTAGTCCAATCCGGGATCTTCACCAATTTTTGTGTACTGACAGATATTTACCTATATTTTCAGGGGTTACCAAAGAAATTTTGCTACCGGAACGTTTAATGGCTTAATTACGCTAACGAAAATGGTCGTAAACAACCCGAAATACTCAAAATTGCCATATAATTGGCTTTAGGGCATATTTTGTATCTCTCTCACACGCAATACAAAAGTTTATAAATACTGTTCTTCAGGGAATTGGCAGACATTCACCTATATTTTCATGGGTTAGCAAAAAAAAATTGCTACCGGAACGTTTAACGGCTTATTTACACTGACGAAAATGGTCGTAAACACACTGAAACGTGTTAAATAGCCATATAATTGGCTTTAGGGCATATTTTGAATCTCTCTCACACGCAATATAAAAGTTTATAAATACTGTTCTTCAGGGAATTGGCAGACATTCACCTATATTTTCATAGGTTAGCAAAAAAAAATTGCTACCGGAACGTTTAACGGCTTATTTACACTGACGAAAATGGTCGTAAACACACAGTAACGTGTTAAATAGCCATATAATTTGCTTTAGGGCATATTTTGAATCCTTCTCACACGCAGTACAAAAGTTTATAAATACTGTTCTTCAGGGAATTGGCAGACATTCACCTATATTTTCAGGGGTTAGCAACAAAAAATTGCTACCGGAAAGTTTAACGGCTTATTTACACTGACGAAAATGGTCGTAAACACACTGAAACGTGTTAAATAGCTATATTACGGGCTTTAGGGCATATTTTGAATCCTTCTCACACGCAATACAAAAGTTTATAAATACTGTTCTTCAGGGAATTGGCAGACATTCACCTATATTTTCATGGGTTAGCAAAAAAAAATTGCTACCGGAACGTTTAACAGCTTATTTACACTGACGAAAATGGTCGTAAACACACTGAAACGTGTTAAATAGCCATATTACGGGCTTTAGGGCATATTTTGAATCTTTCTCACACGCAATACAAAAGTTTATAAATATTGTTCTTCAGGGAATTGGCAGACATTCACCTATATTTTCATGGGTTAGCAAAACAAAATTGCTACCAGAACGTTTAACGGCTTATTTACACTGACGAAAATGGTCGTAAACACACAGTAACGTGTTAAATAGCCATATAATTTGCTTAGGGCATATTTGAATCCTTCTCACACGCAGTACAAAAGTTTATAAATACTGTTCTTCAGGGAATTGGCAGACATTCACCTATATTTTCAGGGGTTAGCAACAAAAAATTGCTACCGGAAAGTTTAACGGCTTATTTACACTGACGAAAATGGTCGTAAACACACTGAAATGTGTTAAATAGCCATATTACGGGCTTTAGGGCATATTTTGAATCCTTCTCACACGCAATACAAAAGTTTATAAATACTGTTCTTCAGGGAATTGGCAGACATTCACCTATATTTTCATGGGTTAGCAAAAAAAAATTGCTACCGGAACGTTTAACAGCTTATTTACACTGACGAAAATGGTCGTAAACACACTGAAACGTGTTAAATAGCCATATTACGGGCTTTAGGGCATATTTTGAATCTTTCTCACACGCAATACAAAAGTTTATAAATATTGTTCTTCAGGGAATTGGCAGACATTCACCTATATTTTCATGGGTTAGCAAAAAAAAATTGCTACCAGAACGTTTAACGGCTTATTTACACTGACGAAAATGGTCGTAAACACACAGTAACGTGTTAAATAGCCATATAATTTGCTTTAGGGCATATTTGAATCCTTCTCACACGCAGTACAAAAGTTTATAAATACTGTTCTTCAGGGAATTGGCAGACATTCACCTATATTTTCAGGGGTTAGCAACAAAAAATTGCTACCGGAAAGTTTAACGGCTTATTTACACTGACGAAAATGGTCGTAAACACACTGAAATGTGTTAAATAGCCATATTACGGGCTTTAGGGCATATTTTGAATCCTTCTCACACGCAATACAAAAGTTTATAAATACTGTTCTTCAGGGAATTGGCAGACATTCACCTATATTTTCATGGGTTAGCAAAAAAAAATTGCTACCGGAACGTTTAACGGCTTATTTACACTGACGAAAATGGTCGTAAACACACTGAAACGTGTTAAATAGCCATATTACGGGCTTTAGGGCATAGTTTGAATCTCTCTCACACGCAATAGAAAACGTTATAAATACTGTTCTTCAGGGAATTGGCAGACATTTACCTATATTTTCATGGGTTAGCAAAAAAAAATTGCTACCGGACCGTTTAACGGCTTATTTACACTGACGAAAATGGTCGTAAACAGTACTGTGTGTTTACGACCATTTTCGTCAGTGTAAATAAGCCGTTAATGGTTCCGGTAGCAATTTTTTTTTGCTAACCCATGAAAATATAGGTGAATGTCTGCCAATTCCCTGAAGAAGAGTATTTATAACGTTTTATATTGCGTGTGAGAGAGATTCAAACTGTATGCCCTAAAGCCAATTATATGGTTATTTATTAAACACGTTACTGTGTGTTTACGACCATTTTCGTCAGTGTAAATAAGCCGTTAAACGTTCCGGTAGCAATTTTTTTTTGCTAACCCATGAAAATATAGGTGAATGTCTGCCAATTCCTTGAAGAACAGTATTTATAAACTTTTATATTGCGTGTGAGAGAGATTCAAAATATGCCCTAAAGCCCGTAATATGGCTATTTAACACGTTTCAGTGTGTTTACGACCATTTTCGTCAGTGTAAATAAGCCGTTAAACATTCCGGTAGCAATTTTGTTTTGCTAACCCATGAAAATATAGGTGAATGTCTGCCAATTCCCTGAAGAACAGTATTTATAAACTTTTGTATTGCGTGTGAGAAAGATTCAAAATATGCCCTAAAGCCCGTAATATGGCTATTTAACACGTTTCAGTGTGTTTACGACCATTTTCGTCGGTGTAAATAAGCCGTTAAACGTTCCGGTAGCAATTTTTTTTTGCTAACCCATGAAAAAATAGGTGAATGTCTGCCAATTCCCTGAAGAACAGTATTTATAAACTTTTGTATTGCGTGTGAGAAAGATTCAAAATATGCCCTAAAGCCCGTAATATGGCTATTTAACACGTTTCAGTGTGTTTACGACCATATTCGTCAGTGTAAATAAGCCGTTAAACGTTCCGGTAGCAATTTTTTTTTGCTAACCCATGAAAATATAGGTGAATGTCTGCCAATTCCCTGAAGAACAGTATTTATAAACTTTTATATTGCGTGTGAGAGAGATTCAAAATATGCCCTAAAGCCAATTATATGGCTATTTAACATGTTTCAGTGTGTTTACGACCATTTTCGTCAGTGTAAATAAGCCGTTAAACGTTCCGGTAGCAATTTTTTTTTGCTAACCCATGAAAATATAGGTGAATGTCTGCCAATTCCCTGAAGAACAGTATTTATAAACTTTTCTATTGCGTGTGAGAGAGATACAAAATATGCCCTAAAGCCAATTATATGGCAATTTCGAGTATTTCGGGTTGTTTACGACCATTTTCCTTAGCGTAATTAAGCCATTAAACGTTCCGGTAGCAAAATTTCTTTGGTAACCCCTGAAAATATAGGTAAATATCTGTCAGTACACAAAAATTGGTGAAGATCCCGGATTGGACTAAGGGTGACCTTTGACCTTGAACTTGGTGCATTTTTGAAAAATCCAAACTTTGAGGGCGCTTTACTCGAAAACGACTTGAACAATCACGCTCATTTTTTTTTCAATCTGTAAAGGAAGTGAAGGTCTTTAATGCTCTAAAAGATTAGAGCAAAATATCTATTAATTTTTAAGCTATGGGAATCCAAACATGCTTAAAAAAACTTTTTTTTTTCGCTTAAAGCCATTTTCGGTGACCTCGTACGCGAAAACGAAAACTCGACCCGCGACATAATGAATACATCTTGTAGAGATGACAAAGTTCTTCCAATTTCCAGACAATGAGAGCTCTGGCTTTTCAATTTTAGCTACAGCAGATAATCAAAAATGGCCAAAATTTAAAAGAAGAAACGGTTTGACCGCGCATTGGTTGCTAGGCGCGGCCGTAACTTAGCAACCGAATGACTTCGGGGCAAAAAATTTCGGGGTTTTCCGTCAGACACTTGGGGGAACAATTGGTGCGAATTTTAGCAAAATCAAAGGGGGTCGGGTGACAAAATGTCTGAAAATTGGTTGATTTGACGTGGATTGACCCATATACTAGTATATCATAATTTCACACTTTTGGCATGATAAACCATGATGCTTTTCAACATGGCAACAAATCTATTATCACTTGCACAGGCGGGCAAATGAAATCATTATGTATTTGTCATTCCATTATTTGTATGTGCCCCTCCATTATTTGTATGTTCCTCTCCATTATTTGTATGTTCCCCTCCATTATTTGTATGTTCCCCTCCATTATTTGTATGTTCCCCTCCATTATTTGTATGTTCCCTTCCATTATTTGTATGTGCCCCTCCATTATTTGTATGTTCCCCTCCATTATTTGTATGTTCCCTTCCATTATTTGTATGTTCCCCTCCATTATTTGTATGTTCCCCTCCATTATTTTTATGTTCCCCTCCATTATTTGTATGTTCCCCCCCATTATTTGTATGTTCCCCTCCATTATTTGTATTAAGGCTGAGTCGGTTCGGTCGATCACACCGGTTACCGACCGTTTCAATCGGGACCCGGTTCGGTATATCGGGAAACAGTGCCCCGAAAAAAAAAAAAAATGTTAAAAAAGAAATTAAGATTATCACAATAATGTAGCAGAATTCAAATAAAAACGGGGCAATTGATATCATTTACTTTAAAGAGTGGTTATTTTCGAGAAATTCTTGGTTCATTACTTCGTTTGACAGTCAGAAATTGAACAGGAAGCGCAAAATTGCTAGTCATTTGAACGATATTGTCGGCGGATGTGCACACAATGTTAGTCCGATACTCCAGGGGAGTTGTCTGATGGATCTTTGTATGATCCAGCTGATGAGCCAGTGCATTCAAAAAGTGGCTCAAAATACGTTTTTTGGTCATTTGCACCATTTAAAAATGTTTTGATATTCTACTTACATGATTTCATGGCGTTTGACAGCCGAACAGAAACAAAAATGAGCCCCAAAACAATGAAAACAACTACTCAAAACATCGATAAAAAACGACTACATCGCTCCCATTCGCTCGTATACCCTGTGTGCAAGTTACGGCCGGTGGAACTATGTTCCAGTCCGCCCTCTATCGGCAAGATCCATCCGCCAGGAATTGGGGAAGTCCCCGGCGGATGGATCTTGCGCAAGAAAAGAGACCCCGTAACTTGCACACAGGGTATACGAGCGAATTGGAGCGATGTAGTCGTTTTTTATCGATGTTTTGAGTAGTTGTTTTCATTGTTTCGGGGCTCTTTTTGTTTCTGTTCGGCTGTCAAACGCCATTCGAAATCATGTAAGTAGAATATCAAAATGGTGTTGATTGCGAAAAGGCTAATTTATAGCCACTTTTTAAGGGCATGCAGTGGCTCACAGTCACAAGCGATCTGATGTTTCCCCCAGACTAGCGGGCTAAGTTTCTGTGAACCGTGTTGCGATGGGCAATGGTGAACAAACGATGAATTTACTTCGAAAAAAAAAATACTTTTCATGCGAAACTGAGTTAATTCTGGATACTGTAACTATTTTCCCGTAAAGATTGATATGTAAATCCATTAAAGCCTCAGTATTTATTATGTTATTTGCATATAAAAAGAGCAATATAAGCCCCAAACAGTGCATTTTGCCGATGCGTGCACGATTGCGTGATTTTACCGGTCCGAGTTTCGACGGTAAAAATTTATCGGGATACCGGTTCCCGACCGGTAAAAGTTTATCGGGACCCGGTTCCGACAATTACCGACATGACTCAGCCTTAATTTGTATGTTCCCCTCCATTATTTGTATGTGCCCCGGGCAAGTGAGTTTGAACCTCCTAGAGCCCTACATGAAGGGCCAGGGCTTTAGATACTTATCTTCATCAGTCTGCAGAACTGACCTGTCACCATCGTCAAGAAAAGGTGACATTTTAACCAGTTGTAGGTTAATAGTGCTATAATTGACCCTGTTTTTGAAGGGTCGTTGAACGAGTTGACAACTGACCATCTTCATATTTTCACTAGTTTTTCCCTCCCAATCATCATGACCTGGAATATCATACTAATTAAGTTCATCATTAAATAATATTGAAGGACCAAGCACCTTTAGCACAAATTGTGCACTTGATTGAATTAAGCAAAAGCCTGCAAATACCAAATGTTGATTGGTCAGAAAACAGCTTGCGCCTCATCTAATCAAGCGATTTTCTAATTGGCGACAAGTCTAACCTCTTCTAAGATAGTTTCCTGCGGAAAGACAGAAGCACGGTTACACAATGATTACATCATCGTTACACTACATGGTTAACACTGGTTAGCATGCTTGCAGGAAGCAATTCATTTTGCATAGATCCTGCTGGTTCTACTGATAGCAAAGTAGATTTGAGATTTTGATTGTAAATGACTCAATTTGACCCCCTTTCTATTCCCTTTTAGTTTCCTATGGGGGCGAGTGAAAGTGTTGACTAGATATGTCTCAGTGAAAGAAGAGACTACATTCAAAACTTCAATCTAGAGTGGATTTTCATTTTGTTAGATTTGATTTACCTTGAAATGTTCTTACTCTGTAGTTCATGATTTATAAGTCCATCTTAATTAATTTTAGAGTTTGATTTAGATTTATTTTAATTGGCAATAAAATAACCTTAAGTACACTTACCAGTTCAAAATTAAGTCCATCTTAGAAGATATAGTTTAGAATGTTATATTTTGCAATAGTTGATTTATTTTATTATTGAAGTGTATAATGTGTCATTTCTATTTAATTTTGAAAACAAGGAAAGAAAGTTGTTTGATAAATGGCAGGTCAGGAGGTCAACATTTTGTAGGTTAAGAAAGGTCAAATGTGAGTGACCTATATTGTTGGGAACAAAGACCCAACCAATGACCTGACCAACAACAGTCTGAAAGTAATCCACAAAAAAACAAATTGTTGTTTAATTTGATGTGTGTTGAAACGTAAATGAGGTGGGGAGGAGGAAGGGGAGGAGGGAGAATTCAAAATATGAGAAATATACAAGATACTCATTTTTGTAGTGATTGAGTTGTGGGATTGTCAGGTTTTCAACAGTCCATTAATATGGAGTCTAATTTCCAAGTTTTGATAAGGTGTTGATATGACATTGCCTAGGCTCAAGAGTTTCAGGAATGGTCACTTTGACATTTATTTGTGGTAAATAAGTTTCTTCTTTTATAATAGATTTGGCTGTTTGTAAATGTGCACAGTGTTTGCCTTTCGGGTAAAGTTTACACAGGGTGTAGATTTAAATAATTATACACATATTCATTCACTTTGACTACTTTTATTGATCTAGTTTTTGTTTTTAGTGCAAATTAAATAGCTAAAATTTGACTAGTATTTACTGTCAGTTTTGATTTCACAAAGCAAAACAAAAAAAATCATTTATTTTGTTACAGTATTACAATCTTATATTCAGTCAAATTGTAATCCTAGTCTGTTTCGCTGGTCATAAGTGCACTGTATGTAAGTGCCAGATTTACATAAAGAAGTCTGAACACACTATACACGTAAGAAATGGATTGAATGTTTTGCCATGGTTTTAATACATTCAACCAGAAAATCTTAACGCCCTGAAACTAATAAATTGCTTGTCTGGAGGAAAATATCTTCATATCAATCAGGGCACCCAAGGTTGGGACAGGGTTGTTTATATCAGAAAGTGTCATAATGAATTTGGTAATTTAGCATTCAGTAGGGATATTACATGTTACATGCAACAGGTGCAGGTAGTATCCAGGGACCTGTCTACTCTTGAGTATGGGTGGTGGGGGGGGGGGGGGGGGGGGGGTCAGGCACTCCCCCTCACTGCCTTGAGTGCCTTTCAGAGGAGATTTGATCAGTATTTAAGCTGACTTAAACCCCTTTTTAATTGGAGAACGTGTTTTCTACCTCGCTTTTACCCGAGTGAGATTTCCATAAAAACAATAGGAGGTCATGTCGTAAAACACGCAATGAGAGGTTGTGCAGCATTTTTAATCAAAAGTGTTTCTCCGAGTCACACGGGTAGGTTACTATAGCAACCGCACCTCTCTCATCATGCGACCAGCTGGCGTGACATGTGCTAATCGGCGCGCGCTGGTATACGTTAGCACGGGAAATTTTGACGGTCAATTCATATCGGGTATATATACAACAGGCAATCGGGAGCGCAATTGTCAGTCTACTATAGTCACGCTAGTTTTTTTTTCGCTGCATAATTATAGCGCATGTAATAATACTATACCGGTTTATATTCCTTACACGTACGGTACGAATCTATTATTCTTCAATCCGACTTCAAACTTCAACAGTAATCATGGATTTGCGGTGGGTAGCCATAATGCTACTGTTCCGTGCAATTCACAGCATGCAAACTTGTTCAAATTGTTATATTCATAGTATTATAACTTGTATTATTTGGGCAAATTTAAGTCTAAAATTAGGAGTATGTGGAATAATGTTCGTGTGTGAACTTACAGCAGTTTAAATTGGCAACCTTGTTTACAAGAGTACCACATGTTCCCGATCCAAAACGCGATCGCTGCAATGTTTACATTTTTTACGGCCATGACGTCATCTACCCGGGTAACGTTCTGCGCGCTTTTTAATACAATGTTTATCAGCCTAACATCCTGACAACGTCCTGACGTTACCTCGCTATTACCCTAGCCCGACTAGGTTGAATCCTACCGCGCTGTTGTCAGGACGTTACCTCGATTGGACCTTTTTAATACAAACGCGGTAGAATGTCTTCCTGACAACGTCCGGACGTTACCGCGACTATTTTCCTCAATTAAAAAGGGGTTTTAGATCAGATGAAAGAACAAAAACTAAAAGAGCAATACAATTTTCCTATTTAGCAGCTCCTGCTAACTTAATTGATTAAGCTAATTAAAAGCTAGAGCTGTTAAAAGAAATTCACTCTGAGTCAAGAAAAACAGTTTTGTTTGGAAATGAATACAGTGGAACCTTGTTTTAAACAAGCTCTTCTTATAACAAGGTCTTTTACTGGTATAAACCCTTCCTTCAAATGGATTTTACCCTGAAAATATACTTGATATAACAACTTGGTTAGATAATTGTTATAAAATATATTATAATGAGTTCCACTGGATGCAAAGCCAGTGGAACCAGTGATTGCGCATGGGCACCATACTCCATAGTAATTTCACATTTATTTATCCATGCAATGTTTGTACTCCCTACATTGATATCACACTGATTAAAGTCTGTCTGGAAGCAGTACTAGAGAGATCTCCCTACATTGATATCACACTGATTAAAGTCTGTCTGGAAGCAGTACTAGAGAGATCTCCCTACATTGATATCACACTGATTAAAGTCTGTCTGGAAGCAGTACTAGAGAGATCTCCCTACATTGATATCACACTGATTAAAGTCTGTCTGGAAGCAGTACTAGAGAGAGAACAAATTAAACTAAAGTACTAGAAGGGAAATACTTACATGATTCAATTTCCGTTCATTTATCAAAATAATAAGTTTCTCCTTCTGTTATTCACGTTGATACAGTTCCTATTTAAACATAATTTATAACTTGTAATTTATGGACCTTTTTAATAAATACCACTTATATTGTTTGCGGGATTGCAGTTTAATTATTTGATTTATTAGTTATAATATGGAATGGCACAGCCACTTTCAATACTAAAAATTGTTTAATGTAAGAATAACTCACCCATTCCCCCCAACAAATATACAACATTATGATTAGGTTCATGTCCATTCTTACATTTCGTTATTTAGACAACTGTTCTTTCCTTTGCCCTTGTGATATTTATACATTGCTGTATATTATAACTTCTTTCAGACGAAAAATAAGTTTAAGTTTTCCTTAATCTTTCAGTTATAATAATCAATTTGATTGATTTTCTTGAATTGTAGTGACCAAAGAGCTCATAGAGTACTAAAGAAGCTTCCAGTCCTTCCCCATTTCACACTACGAGAACACCCATCGCTGGCTTATTGTGAGGAGCGGATACTGTCTTACTATAAACGGCTCAGCGGTCTCAGTACAGGACAATGCATTGTGTGGTAAGTACAAACAACAACACCATTTTTAGGATTATGAATTTAGAATTAGTTATATATTTTGCTTTTTTATCACAATAATCAATGTTACAAAATAACATGTATTGAGAGTCAATAGGGGGTCTAAGATCAGGATCCTGGCACAACCAAGAACCAAGAACACCATACTGATAGCTGATAGAAAAACAGATCCATTTGGTCCAGAGTGATATTTTCCATCTACAAATAATTTGTCCATTATTTGTTTAAATGCTTCTTTATCTTAGGAAATATGATACATGTATATCAGGGAAACGTGATACATAAATTGAATACCCCTTTTAATTGGGATATTTTTATCTGACCTAATTGCTGAATGCAATCTGAGTAGTGCCATTAAACTCTACTTGGTATCACTTCAATTGCAAATAAATTGCACAGTTTTGTTTTGATTTGTTGAAATATTTGTTGGAACAGGATACATGAGGGAAACATGATAGTCCAGTGATACCCCATTTATTATGAGAATTCCATTTGACCTGATTGCTTAACAGCATATTGCAATGCAAAAGCACCGCCAATAAAATATATTTGGTATAAAATATCACGCTTACAGCATTATTACTGCAGATTATTTCTCCAAGGGTTAGAAGACAATAGTAAGAGGGGACCTGGTATCAGGTCTCATTTAGAAGGTATCATTGGCATTAAAAATATAGCTTACAGGAAATAGAGATATCAGTGTAGAAATAGAGAGTATAGTAGAGAGATGCCTCCAGGTAGAGAGAGGGGAAATAAGATGTATGGAGGGATAGAAAGATCAGTGTAGAAATAGAGAGTATAGTAGAGAGATGCCTCCAGGTAGAGAGAGGGGAAATAAGAGAAAGGGAGGGATAGAGAGAGGAAGAAGGAAAGACGGGGAGTGATAGAGGGTTTTGGAGAGAAAGCATAGATCTGTACAGAAAGAGATATTGGGCAAGAGAAATGGATAAAGGTAGACTTTCCCAGAGAGCAGCATCTGTGAAAAAAGATAAAATGTGCCAAAGATTTTGGATTAGAGAAAGAGAGAGTCTGATAGAGAGTCACCAGGGAGAAAGCACACATCTCTGAATCATGATTATGGTTGCTAAGTTACCAGTCCATCCCTGTGCAAGGTATCTTTGATTGTCCTGGTTTTTACATGTGTGTGCTGTGCCTATATGTCTATTGATTTCCCTGATGCTTGCATACATGTGTCCTGGGCCTGTATGTAATGATCTGAAAGAGAGGCAGTAAAAAGATGAAAATGTGCATCTCTGAAGAATGATTACAGTTGCTAAGTTACCTATTGCTCTAACTGCAAGCTGTGTGGTTCTCCCAGAGATTTCTTTGATTTCCCCGGTGCTAGCATGTGGGTGTCGTATCTATACATGTACATGTATGTTGATCTGGAAGATTCTCATATTAGAGACATTACAAAGAAGAGGCCAGGGAGAAAATGTGCAACTTGAAAGGATGATTGCAGTTGCTAGGGTTACCTATTTCACCTTTATGCAAGCTTTTTAGTTCTCCTAAATATTTCTTTGATTTCACTCATGCTTGAATGCCTGTGTAGTGCCTATGTATGTTTGTATTGATCGACCCATAACATAATTGCTTCACCTAGTTCTGAGTCACTACTATCTCTGTGCGACCCCCTCCCGCGTTCTTCTTGTCTCATTATGGCATTGTGGAAAACGGGGTTGCTTTTCATCTATTCAGTCAAATCTAGTTCGAGAACTATTTTGAATTGATGAATATTTTACTTTAAATTCTTCTTGTTGCATTGCGGAAACAGGTATTGCTTTTCATCTATTGTATAATGTTCCAGTTCAAGAACTATTTCCTTGTGATCAATATTTGTATCATGAATTCACAGTTGAAAATTCAGTCTTGTAGAATCAAAATCAAATAAAACGTCCCTGACATGTACATACATGTAAGGTTGCCCATTGTTGAACTTGGCAATAAGTTGGCAGCTACTAAAAGAGTGTCAATCAAACAAAACAAAACAATGAGAATGAGGGCATATCAACGGCAGTAGTAGAGTAGCTTCCTGTGTTTCCCCAGTGACTGCTGTCAGCCATTTATATACAAATATGTTTTGGTCATTTATAGGTACTTTGTAGCCCTTTCTGAAAGGTTTGTTGCAGTCAAGTGATTGGGTGTTTTATTATGTATGTAGCCGTAGGTATTATATTTTATTTTTTAAACAGTATGCTAAATTGCTGAAAAGTTACATTGAAGTATTGCCTTATAATTAGTTTTAACCCATTCAGGACTGGTTATTAATATACTTGGGCTATTACATGTAAATGCCTGGTCACACAGGACACGACTAGACCCACGAATACAGTACGCATTGGTACAAATATATGGCAAGCCGTTTTTAACATTTATTCCTATTTCTTGATATCAAGAATTCAATTCTTGATATCAAGAAATCGAATTCTTGATATCAAGAAATCGAATTCTTGATATTAAGAAATGCATTCTTGATATCAAAAAAAAAATTTCTGATGTTAAGCATTGGTAATTCTTGATATCAAGAAATGCATTCTTAATATCAATAATTCAATTCTTGATATCAAGAAATAGGAATAAACGGCTTGCCATAGATTCGTACCAATGCGTACTGCACTCATGGGTCTAGTCGTGTCCTGTGTGACCAGGCCTTTATGTCAAATAAAACTGTCTTGAATCATCTAATGTAGTAGTTGCTTTTGGTAGAATGTGTACATTTCAATGTCAAATAGACATCTAAACTCCCAAGGGGGCGGGGGGGGGGGGGGGGGCCTTAGGAGACAGAAACATTGGCTTCTCTTTGCTAGAGGATGTGAATACTTCCTTTCAAAAACAGGAAAGATACCAGGTTATCTTACAAACTGCACATGACGAGGGTTGGCTTCTTTCCGGTTGCCGTGTTGAAAAGGCTGCCAACTGTCATACCATGTCAAGTATATACTTGGTCATTTTTAGTCATTTTAGTCATTTTTAGTCATTTTTAGTCAATTACAAATAGTGTTACATTTTGGTCAATTACAAATTGTGAAGTATTTGTGGTCTATTACAAATAGTGTAGTGTTTGTCACATTCATCCTGTAGGACCATTTGTGTTTGTTTTTATTTTGTTTCAGCTATGTTTGATGATGACTTTGTATATTTTAGTTTGAACATATTGCGCACAGCTATATATTTAATCATTTTTCCCCTTATATACTCTGTCCTGGAATTTACCTGCTGATGACTCGTCATTCATTTGATGAAAAGAAATTAAAATTAGTTGTCGTCGGTCAAGAACTTGTACTTTGGGACTTTCATAATTATATTGTAATTCATTGGCCCAGTTTATGAATAATACAACTTTCTTCACACCTACTGCACCTTATAATACTACTTTAGTGTATAGCATAGAATACAACTTTCTGACTGTGATATGCAGAGGCAGGCTCAATGTCATTGCTTGAATTTAACCCTGCGTCATGCTCAGTTATCCCCTTATTTCACTCATAAATGCCACAAGGAATTGCTCCTAAATGTCTGGGTTCTGCTTCATTCTCTAATCTGGACCAGCACCTGATTCTTAGTCCCAATAGAGACTAAAAGGTCTGTGAAAAACAAGACAATTTGGGAAAATTGGGAGTTGCCCCAGCCAATAGAAATTGAGTTATCTCTCCTGAGCTGGGTCCACTTAAACTTGTCTCTGAGGCAGATTTTTAAAGGTTCTTTATTGGCTGTTTGATTTCCTCTTGCAATTTTCTCTCGCAAATAGAAATTGCCAGAAATTTTAGAGAAAATTGAGAGACTGATGGGTGGATGACATTGACAGTAAAGTGTGACTTATACGGGATATATTGGCTGGTTGTCATTAGACGATATATTCAAGAATTTGCTGACATGAATTCCGCTTGGCAGCGGTTTCCTCACACCCATAGTTTTTTGGTTTAATTTAGTTTATTTAACACTTTCTAAAAAACAATTTTTTTTAAACACTAAAAACAAAGAGATTCAAATCCTAAATGTGGTTCAAAATTGTTTCAGGTTCAACAACAATGGAATGGTTGACATTGACAGTTGTTTACAGTATTAGCCTTGAATAGGATAGATAGACCTGCAAACTATTGAGTGCAAGTCGAGTGCAAATCAATTCAATCAAAACAGTAATTAAATGGGTCTTTTAGGAGACCAACACACACAACATAAATATACCCACACTTCTTCTCTCACCCCCCCCCCCCCCCCTTATCTCCCCCCCCCCCCCCCCTTATCTCTTGACTCTATTACATTATTAAGCCCCTTGCAAACTCTTTCTGGGCAACAAAATCTTCAAAAGAAATTATACATAATGTAGTAAATTAAAGCAGTAATTAAATGTCCTTTTGGAACCAGACCACTATACATCTCTTTCTTTCTCTCTACCCTCCCCCTTTCCCTCCCTGGTGTTTCCCCTCCCCCCTGCCCCTTTCCCCCTCCTTCATTCCCACCCGGTTTCTTTCTTTTTATCCCTCTCTTCCTTTCTCTCTTCCTTGTCTTCCTCCCTATTTCTCTTTTATCCCTCCCCTCCCTCCCCCTTATCTCTTTCTTTCTCTCAACCCTCCCCCTTTTCCCTCCCTGGTGTTTCCCCTCCCCCTGCCCCTTCCTCCCTCCTTCATTCCCACCAGGTTTCTTTCTATCCCTCTCTTCCTTTCTCTCTTGTCTTCTTCCCTATCTCTCTTCTATCCCTCCCCTCCCTCTTATCTATTTCTTTCTCTCCACCCTCCCCCTTTTCTCTCCCTGGTGTTTCCCCTCCCCCTGCCCCCCTCCCCCCTGCCCCTTCCCCCTCCTTCATTCCCACCCGGTTTCTTTCTATCCCTCTCTTCCTTTCTCTCTTCCTTGTCTTCCTCCCTATCTCTCTTTTATCCCTCCCCTCCCCCTTTTTCTATTCCTCGTTTCCTTTATCTTTTCTCTTCTTCCTCACTTTATCCCCCTCTTCCTCTTTCTCTCTTTCTCTCTTTATTTCTTTCTTCCTATTTTTATCTCTCTCTTTATCTTACTATAACTGGTCATGACTAATTATGCTTATTGTAGTTCCCCCACATGCGCTCAGTGTGGCATGTTTGTACACAGGATCATAGACAGCTCTCTGCATGCGATTCATACTGGCTTACTCAACGTACTGCATTAGGTCATTTGTCATTGTCGCACTGGTCTGTACAGTGCACGGTTGGTTTCAGTCGGTTCAGTGCTGTGCGTATAGGGGGTTCCAAACTCCAATCAGTGCATTGACAGTGCTAGTGCTGGTGGGGGGTTCCGGGTTTGACTACCGCACAGTCATCGGCAGACTACGGCTAGCTACGGCAAGCTGTGCACTCATAGTCATACTGAAGGGATAGCTTGTAGTGGATGGACGTACTTGATTCAGAGAGGTGGGAGGACCTAACATCACTCATACGTCATTGATACAGTGATAGTGAAAGTGGTGGTGGTAGGATAGCAAACCCGATTGGTGGAGAGTTTTTATCACGGTGACTTGTTTCCTGTACGATTCTGAATGTGTGAACCACCACTTTGGAGTAGAATTGACAAGAATTGTATTATATGACATGTTTCCTGCATGATTCTGATTGTGCGCGCACAAGTTTGGAGTAGAATTCTTGACAAGAGTTTGTATCATCACTCTGACTGGTTTCCTTCCCTCGTGGTTCTCATGAAGTACTCGTCATCGTATCGGTTCCAGGAATATTAATAACAGTTGAACATCAATCAACTTTTGTGTAGCCAGTGGAAGGTACTGTTCTCTTGAAAGAAATATTGGTGAGTTTTACACAAGTATTGGACAAATAATTATACAAATTTTGTAAATATTGATTCTCTCTATTGAAGCATTTCATGTGGTCTGTGTTTTCGTTTGCACAGCAAAAAATGTGTTTTGTTCATGTTTTTCTACATGTCTTAAAACATACAGTCTACATGGTTCTATTGTTAATATTTGTTTTGTTTGTGGTTATTGGTTTTCTTTATTTACAATGCTATGTCAGTGAAAGAACAAATTACATACTGTAATTACATACTAATTACATTGTAATTTTTATGTAATTATTGTGATATAAAATAAAAATAATTGGTCATGTGATATTCTGCCATTCACGTGAGTATTATTCAATTGGCTTTACATTATTACTCCGGTCAGCGAATGCACACACTACACAGCAATCATATTTGATAAATTATGTGTTATTAACTTATTGAAACAATATAATCATGGTCATTGTTTATAGTGCTCACAATAGTATTTTAATTAACTTGCATAAAACTGCACTGTGACTGTGTTATTCAATCTGGATGTGATTAATTAGCTGTACATGTCTATTCTCAGTCCATTAAGCAAGTTGTCTAGCAGTGGATGGAGATAAATGATTGCATTGTGCAGTATACGCACAACATAATTTTTAAAGGGATAGTTGAGTACTGGTAAGGAGAGTACAGTTTTGGTCAAACTGAATTTTAGTAAGCAAAACCACTACCATTACATTACAAACTAATAATTATAACTCCACCATGCTCGAAAAGAAATAAAACATTACAAATGACTAAGTAAAAAGCCTGTTATCATTCAAAAAGAGCCATTAAAACTAAAGAGGGTGCTCTCTAAACACTAATCGGTTTCAAGCATTTTAAATAAAATATTGTGCATGTGATGTTTTGTTTGTTGAAATAGTGATTAGATCTAGAGAGATAATCAACAACTAACTAAAAACCTATTTCGTAAATTTTTGAAAAGAGGAAGCATTTAAAAAAATTTCTAACGGCTGATTCAAAATTGTCTAATAATTGTGGGGCTCCACATTTATTACAAATGGTTATGTTTATGGATATTTCAGCCATTTCTGAACCGATTTTGATAAAACAAAGTTTATTCTGTCATTAAAATTGTATGCTCTTTAGAATTTGCTGCTCAGTTTTTCATTATCTCACAAAAAAAATATTTTGTGTAGCGCCCTCTATACCAAAACTCAACTATCCCTTTAATACAGTTTGTAATGGATATTTACCACTGAAGGCATCCAGTACCAACATCTTTGCTTCTGTAATGAGTTACACAATAGATCATAAGAGAACCCAAGTAGTGATTTTACATTTTCTTTAGTGCATTGTAATGGTACTAACAAGCTGTTCTTTGGTGTGGGCTTTTGGTATCAGTCTTGAGTTGGATGATCATTTTCTTAGCAATTGCTATGTCAGAAATGGATGGCTTGCCTAATGCCTAGTTGTCTGACATTGTTTAGAGCTATTAACCATGGCAATGAATAGCTGTGACATCATACTGCGACACTCTAAACCGGATCTCAACGACAGTTAGTTAACCATTTCCTGTAGTACCAAGGTCATTACTTCACAGTGATTCAAGTAATCGGAGGACGCGTGCAGTATCTTGTTCATATCTGTGTCTGGTGGTCAGCTTAACTACATCATAGATCCTATGTCTATGTGGGTGACTCACATAGTGTGTGGGATATATTAATAAGAAATGTAGAGCCATAAACAAGTACTTACAAAGTTGTCTGCGGAACCCATTCCAGTACGATGAGAAATACCCAAGAGTGAAAGTTGGTTTGTAAGAGTGCAAAGCACTTTGGTATTAGTAGGGAGAGGTGGTGGGGGTGTGGTATTCAGCTGTCTTGTGCAGTTGGGTAGCATATTGGAGATCCCCCCCCCCCCCCCACACCCCCATCACTGTTTTATATGAATTCTTACCCTTTCTGCCCCCTCATCCCTTTCTGGACCCCCCCCCCCCTCCTTCTATTCAGGGCAGTTGCTCCTACATCCCACCTCTAATATAATGTCATCTCTCTCAGTCTGATCCAGGAAGAACAAAAGAATATATTGTTTTCTTGGGAGGGGGGTCCCTTTTAAAGCCTGTTGATTTTTAAAACACTTTGAACTTGGTACATTTTTAATTAACTCTTACTAGAACTTACAGGGCTCTTTTATGAGTTTTTATGCTCTTAAACTTTCAAGCCATTGCATGGGCTCCTATAAGGCCACGTCTAAAAAAAGGGCTAAAATGCTGCCCCCATGGGTGTACTGTTATTTGCCCCCTCTTTGCAAAGTGGCATTCTGTTCTAGCCACCACACTGGTCTCCCAGCTTCTGCATCAAATAATATGTTTAGAATGTCTGCTAACTATATTTAGGAACTTCTCATCATGTACACAAGTACAAGACATGGTTTGGGAGGTGTTGCAAACTTGTTGGTATCATCTAAATTAATCTAAGGTCACCCCTGCAGCATATGGAATGATCATCAATTCATATTTCTCTGCACAACTTTCATTGGGGTCATCCTGGCAGCGGGGTGCTTAAAATGAGATTGCGCATTAGATTACATTACAGGATACCTGAACTAATATGTACTCTTGTCAAATGTGTTTTCTTCATGTCGTTAGAAGTAAGTTAGATGTACTAAGAGAAAAACATGATTTCCTTGACATCAAGAAAATCTGTAAGCCATAGTTAAAATGTGACAATTTCTTTTAAATTTCTATTTCTTCTCATTTTCAAGTCAGAACACTCGTAGGAACCTTCCCTGTTATTTAGCGGTCTGTAATACTGTTGTTTTGTGGAATCAGCAGTGCTCTACTGTCTAGAATACCCTTTGACATGGACTTGAAGTCAGTAATATTTGTGGGTTGGAACCAGAGCTGAATTGCTGATGGAATGCAAATATGGCAAACCAAATATGCACAACCTGCAGTGTCAATTTCATTTTCTCCAGAAAGACTGGTCCGATGACGTATTTAGCGCTATGCTGTAGGAGTAAGAGTGTGAAACCGTCACATGTCACATGCATTGTAGTATACTGTAGTTTCATTGCGTTTGTTTAGTGGGCACATTTCTTTCACTACACTCTACAGTGAAGGGTGTTGACAATTAATTAATGTTCAAATTGTTTAAGATGTGAGAGTAAGACCAGGGAGATGTTACATGTAGTACAGTGTAGGTTTAATTGCCTTTGTTCTGCGGGTTCATATCTTTCACCACTGGAGGAGGTTGACAATTCATTCAATTACTGTTTGAAGATGATTGACACTTTCTTCTCACAAAAAGAACTCAATTTAAATGGAAACCTGACTGTTGAGAGAATAAAATGCAGTAGCGTACTAGCAAGATCAGACTGATTGAGGGGGGCACACAAGTTATTTGGCGGGGAGGGGGGGGGGGGGGGGTGGGCACACATGATGAAATTCTTTATTTTGTCACATATTTTCCCTGTATAATGTTCTTTATTATTTTGCTCAACTTATTGGAGGTGAGGGGCACATGCCCCCTAGCTCTCCCCTGCCCCCTGTAGCTAGGCCAGTGGAACAAGTTCATTTGTAGGCATACTCTGGTGGAGAACACTGTATGATGAGTCAAGACAAAGTACACATTTACAAAACATGAGAGTTCATTATGGATCTATTTTCTATAAACGCTTTCTTTTTCTTTTTCAATTCCAAGGCTCACAAAAGGAAAGAAGTCTTTATTTTGATAGAAATTACTAATTGCTGTATGACCGATTGTGAGAGGAGTCCACCACATACACCTGTAAATTGAAACCTTATCAAGTTGTAACTAAATTAATGGGTTTTGTATACATGTACCTTGAATGAGTCATTCTATTTCAAATGTTTACATGAGGGATGCATTGCAGTTGAACAATTATGGAGGCGAACTCTTTTGTAAATTGCCATTTATATCAATAACACCAAATCAAGGAAAAGACTATATGTAAGAAGGAAAGAAAAACAATATTTTTCAGGAAATTTACTTGATAATGAGAACATGATTTATCTTTGTTATTTATTTGTATTTTGTTTGTTTGAAATTGAACTAGTTTTGGTTTCAACCAAAGCCCCCACAAGATTGAAGAGCAGGAAATGATTTGATGTTCAATAGTTGGCGTTGTCAAATGGTTGATTATGTAATATTTAGTTAGTAATTTCTTGATTGGTTTTTAGAATTTATTCCCAAATGTCTGTAAAACCAGGCAGGATAATTTTCATTGATGAACATCAAACAATTAAAGGGACGAAGTAACATTGTCCAAATCCTAAAAATCCAATTGGAATTCTAGCGGTTCCCTCATACCTTGTTGCATTGCAACAGATTTTGGTTTTTCAAATTTCCCTTCCGTTAAAAAGATATTTACGATTGAAGTGTTCAGATGTCAAATTATCCAATGGATCGTCAGAACTGTGTACAAAGTGAGTGCAATGAGTTAGTGAATGTCACTTTGCATTTTTGCTCATTACTCGGCCATATAAAGTACATTTAACTTGTAATTTTCACACCACCCAGTGGACATACAACAATATACATTATATCAACCACTCATCGCTTTTTGCACAGGTCAACAAAGTTACTAGATCCCTATAAAGAGGAAATGGTGCATATAGTCTGCCACTTATTTCAATACTGTGTGTGCCCTGTAATTGAAGTACTGGATATGAACAATAGAAAGTGTGCATTCCAAGAATATCTTGCTATTGCTAAATCTAGCATCATTACATTACATTACATTTCAAGAAACTTTGAAGCTCAGTTGGAGTTCATATTATATGTGGTTAATAATAATAATAATAAATTGATTCTTATATAGCGCTTAATAACTAAATGTTCTCTAAGCGCCTAGCCTAGTGGTGTAATTGCTGATTTCGAAAGTACTTAAAATGTGAGTATGATGTGTTGTTTTGGAAACAAAATTTGCTTTATTTCATAGCAACAGAGAGGAAATTGGTAGTTTATAATGGTAGTTTGAAACTACTTGAAGCCTTTTTTTATTGTGTTCAAAGTGACAGAAAAGGGAAAAAACATGAATGGTCATGCATTGTGAGGTCGCCTCCTTTTGCGTTACATGCCATTTTGGGCTTCTGCGGGACAATGTTACAGTTGAGAGCCAATATTTTCTGAGGAAGACCCCCTACCCTATCAAAACTATACATTTTCTGAAAGGAAATTACCCAAGGAACCCAAATATGCACTCAGAAATAACACTGGGTGTGCAGTTAATTGTTCATATTGACCAAAACATGAAATTTTGTTTACAGTTTTAGAGGTCAATAATTTCCTGATAACTTTTTCTAAAGTAGCTCTAGACAAGAAATTATAATGTTTTCTTGCAGAGCAGACTTAGACCTTTACAGCAATATAAAACCCCTTTTTAATTGAGGAAAATAGTCGCGGTAACGTCCGGACGTTGTCAGGAAGACATTCTACCGCGTTTGTATTAAAAAGGTCCAATCGCGGTAACGTCCTGACAACAGCGCGGTAGGATTCAACCTAGTCGGGCTAGGGTAATAGCGAGGTAACGTCAGGATGTTGTCAGGATGTTAAGCTGATAAACATTGTATTAAAAAGCGCGCAGAACGTTACCCGGGTAGATGACGTCATGGCCGTAAAAAATGTAAACATTGCAGCGATCGCGTTTTGGATCGGGAACATGTGGTACTCTTGTAAACAAGGTTGCCAATTTAAACTGCTGTAAGTTCACACACAAACACTATTCCACATACTCCTAATTTTAGACTTAAATTTGCCCAAATAATACAAGTTATAATACTATGAATATAACAATTGGAAGTTTAACAAATCTAAAATTTGATAAGTACAACAGCTCACTCCAGGGTACATAGATCTACGTGTGCGCATTATTCATCGCTGATCATAAAATTATCTTCAGCTCATGCAATATCCCAACACGTGTATCAGCGAGATTTAACTAGAATTATTTGTTCCTGAATTCTACTCTACCGTGCGCTCCCGATCCGATTGCCTGTTGTATACCCGATATGAATTGACCGTCAAAATTTCCCGCGCTAACGTATACCAGCGCGCGCCGATTAGCAGCCGGTCGCACGATGAGAGAGGTGCGGTTGCTATAGTAACCTACCCGGGTGACTCGGAGAAAAACTTTTGATTAAAAACCTGCACAACCTCTCGCTGCGTGTTTTACGACCTGACCTCCTACTGTTTTTATCGAAATCTCACTCGGGTAAAAGCGAGGTAGAAAACACGTTCTCCAATTAAAAAGGGGTTTAATATTGTATGGGGTAAATTATTATTTTACAGGAAATTTTTTTATTCATACTTCATGAATTCTTTTTGCTTTAAATAATCAATAATTTTCACTAAGTAGGAGTCACTAGATGAATGGAATAAAGAGTAAAGCTTAGATATGATGAGCCATAATACAGTTTGATAAGTAAGCTTTAATTTGATACCAAATTTGTATTCTGAAACCTTTTATTTTTCAAGATATTAACGTTTTTACCAAGAATTCACAAAATGTATTGGTCAAGATTGTGCCCCCATAGAGTCTGTACAGGAAACCCCCAATTTTCTTCGTTTGTGTTGATTTAATAAAAAAATTATTTGGCAAAGACACTTTTCAATCATTTGACATTAAAGTTCAATATGTAAGCTTTCATTTCATACCAAAATTATATACATGTAGTTTTGACAAAGTTATTAACATTTTAAGAAAAATTGCGCTTTGAGAGTCATTTCCCCATAGACTTTGTACACGGGCGCCGCTTCCTGCGGCGCCGCTTCCTGCTCCACCCTCCGGCTTAAACCTTCAAACGGCTGTATCTCGATCTTAAATAGAGGTATACCTTTGAAACTTTGCAGAATGATAGCATTTTGATAGCCCTTTCAAATGATACCAAATTTATTCAGAAGGGATTTTTGGTTTTGAAAATATGAAGTAAAATGCACCAAAAAAATCCCAAAAATGTAACGGCTCCACCCTATTTGGAGGCGAGTTCATGACACACGACCGAATACATTGTAAGAAGGGGAAAATAGTTTCAAACTTTCCATTTATATAATGCTGTTTGCTTTACTATACAGGGTGGCTCCAAAAAACGGAACGGGGCACTTCCCAAAATAAAGTAACACACCTATTATGTTCATCGGATAGGGTGTCTTTTCCAATGAAAAATAATACCAAGATCATTTTTTTGGGGTGTGTAGTTTTTGTTTTATGGCGCTCTGAGTAACACCATGTCAGGTTCCCATTTTTGTCATTTTTTACCAAGTCAGTGCCTGATAAATTGCACTTCGTGCGCACACGGCTGAATGCACACTAACAATAGCGCGCATATTACTCGTTGTTCGATGCTATGACAGGCAGTAAGTGCGGTTTATCAGGCACTGACTTGGTAAAAATGGACAAAAAAGGGAACCTGACATGGTGTCACTCAGAGCGCCCTAAAACAAAAACTACACGACCAAAATGACTGATCTTGGTATCGTTTTTCATTGGAAAAGACACCCTATCCGATTTTGGGAAGTGCCCTGTTCCGTTTTTTTTTGGCCACCCTGTATAGACTATATTGAAATCATTTTTTCCTAAGAATAAAGCAGAAAAATAGTCCATTTGTTTTAGCTGACACTAAATGTTTTTGAGCTTTCTACACCAAAGTTATACCATAACATTTACTTGTTCAGCACCTGAGCATACTTAAGGTGTATGCATACATGTATCAGTTGTAATCTCTTACACAAGTAAATTATTGAGTCTGGTTATCATGTAGTCCCAGACATTGTACATGTTGTTAGCTGCTTGTATTTGCTCCCCACACAAACACATAGCCTCCATCCTTTTATGTACAAGTCAATCATCATACTTGATATTGTTTGGGGTTTATTTATAGTGATTAGAGGCCAAACATTTGGCTTACCCTTATCACTGAAGTATGTTATCACCCATGTTTGACATGCTTGGATTTGGCATACATGTGAACATGTTTTAAAAATACACAAATTCTTCATCTATGAAAAATGAACTGAATTATCAGCTTCGTTATCTCTCTGTGTCTCTGGGGTATCCCATAGCAGTGCATGCAATGATGATGTGTTAACATAAACAGAGAAGGAACGACTAACAAAGAAACTGTCTTCAGAGGCACGTACTGTTATTAATGTAGTTCTATATTTTGAGCAAACATTTATGTATTTTGTAGAGATATTGTAACCTTGTACATGAATAGCATATTGTATTGTGCTCATTTTCTGCAAAATTTTGTTTTGTGTACATGTTGGGTTACACCTACATGTATTCCTTTGTCACTGGCAGTATAATTTGGCCGTTGTTGTTAAATCAATATTATTCATTGTTATGCTAAATAATTGGTATAATTTGTAAAATGCCTAATTAATGTTGAGCCCTTATCGTTGAATCAATACTAATTGTTATTCTGAATAATTGTTCTAATTTGTAAAATGCCTAATTAGTGCTTGAGCTATTTTTATGTACAGTAAACAAGCCGACAAGGTTGCTAGGACCGTTCTATTGTTGTTTTTCAAAACAAACATGGCGAATTAGAGAGTTGCTTTCCATTTTTGGTACCAGACTTGAGCTTGGGTGCAAAACATCTGTTGTTGTTTTTAGGGCCGGAGAAAAACAGCTTAGAGCCCATTTATTGTTGAAAATCATTGAACAATCAATATTTGTGGTTTACTGCCCACATGTGCGAGGGTGTGTAGCTTGTCTGGGGCATTCAAGCAGGTACACATGGATGCTCTAATTATTGTAAGGCTAATTGTTATTTAAAGCTCATTTCACAAATAAAATTGTTTGGTTGGAGTGAGAACTTGAAATGGCAAACATCTGACCTACCGTGCACTAAGGAGGTGTTGTATGCATGTGGTATGTTGTACTCATTTGAACTTTCTTTGTTTTGAAAATGCTTTTGAAAAGTTATTGGTAAATATCCCCATTAACATGACATTTTAAAACATCCAGTAATCGTGTGCTTATATTCACTGTAAGATTTTGAAAAGTATTTAGTTTCAGGCATTCCATAGTAAGTCAAAGTAAGTCAAAGTAAGTCAAAGTTGAGGTGAAATTATTTTGATTTTGTGTTTAATGAAGTACAATTTGTTATCCTGAATGTATCTAACACAGTTTAATATGATACGGTCTCATCTTGACCTCAAAGGGTCAAACCTGGCAGTCAGCAAGTTGCCCTTCTTCCGATGACATAATGAATATCCCAATTAGTTTTCTGGCAGCTTTATGGGGTCAGTGATTTGAAGCTTTTTCCTAATTTGGTTTCATCAGCTCCTCCTGCTGATTACACTGATTGGCAGAGGTGCTATATTAAGAACTAAGGAGTTGGAAGGTGTTTGTATTTATTTTGGGTAATTGTATGTGATCTTGCCAAGCTTTCTCATTTAGTTGCCAAGGTGTTGGACACTGATTATCCCCTGCCCCCGCCCCCCCCCCCCCCCCCCCTGAGTCTGCTGATTGGGAAAGCTTACACATAAATGAGGTTGATTTTAAATGATTTAGTAGATAGAGATGGGTGTCATATGTACAATTGATGTAAGTGATGTAAATAGTTGAATTATTGTGATAAATCGATTTCATTGAGGTTATTAAATGACCTAGTAGATCTATAGATAGAGAAATGTGTCATAAAATCCATTCAAAAAATATTTGTTAACTGTGAAATTATTTCCTTGATTTGTTAATTAATGTTAGATATATGATCTTTCACTTTATTCTTTTTTTGTGTTTGGATAACAGCTAATTTCAAAGAGAGAAGCCATTGTGTTGTTAAATTTTGAAGGAATTTGCACGTTTGTTAGATTTTTGTCCGCAACAGAGACAAAGGAAGCTACAAAACAAAGACAAAGGAACATCAATCTGTTTACCTTAAATCTAGAAATAGCACTGCACTACACTGCACTGCACTGTTTTCTGTTGTCAACAAAAACATTTCTGCAATCAGAACCAATTCAAGGTTTCCCTGGCCTCCAGTGAACTTGGCATCTGGTGTAGCCATACACCTCAAGCCAAATGTTGAACAAAATCAAACCGATACAATCCTAGTTACCTACCCAGACAGATGCATGTTAATGCCTTTTCCCTTTCTCTCACACACTCCTGTGCATTGACTTGACACGTCAAAAACATTTGGCGGCTAATTTTACCCCTTTTCCCAAGGCCCGGTCTCCAAATTGGGCACCTTTTGGGGGGAGCGGTTCTCAAGATGTGGGTGATTATTTGGTGATGACACCCTAGCGATAAGAATCCCAAAGTATCCCTGTGAATTGCTCGCTGCGGGTCATGTGATCTGTATCTCAGGTTATTGGTTTGGCATGTTGAAGATATTGATGGGAGAAGGTGGTGACAGTGGGAATTTGCTAATTTATTTTTGTATAAAATGTTGGATTCATGTTTTGAGGGTCATGTTTTTGTGATACAGTAAAACCTGTCTTTCATAAACTGGTCACCCATCTATAGTAGCCAACCTGCCTATAGCAGCCACTTCAGGGTAGGAAATATACAGGGGCTGAGGGCAGTTTTGACCCCTAATTTTCAAAATAGCCCCCCTGAAATCAGTAAGTAGCCCCTAAAATTACACTATGTGAAATATTTTGTGATATCCATCAGATTGAAAAAGTAGCCCCTAAAATCAAAAATTAATTCTTTCCCCGAGCCACATAAAGTGATCCCCTTCACTACTCAGAGAAAAACGTGTTATGGAACCTGTCTGTATAGATCACTGTGTAGTAAACAAGTGCCTTCTACATTTATGTTCCATAAACGTTTTTACTTGATGGTCACTTTGCACAGGTTTGACTATCAGGAAAATCACATCTCTCCCGTAAGCCTTAGGAATAGGCTGAAGAATGCTACATATTCTTAATTTGCACTTTTTAAGCGTGGGAAGTGTCTAATTTTTGTATCACTTTGTTGCCGGTTGTATCAATTGTTAAAAGCGGAAGTGCTTGTAAAACTTTGATTGTGAAAATAGTCTGCGAATGTCATTAATTTCTGAAACTTTCACAAAGCATAATTTGTGCACTACAAATCACCCGTTAACTTAATGTAAACAGATGTCTTCACACACAAGTACACAAACAAACACTCTTACAGTATACACAAAACAAAGACATTCTCCCTCATCTATCTTTCCCCCTTTCCTTTCTATTTATTGTGTTATTTTAACATTGTTATATAAATGTCTGCTAAATACTAGCTAACAGACTTTCCGGTTTTATTCACTTGTAGATCTGTTAATTATTGACACACAATGTGTGTTTAACCTTGAGAATCGTAATGATTATTAGAGTGAATAGCTTTAAACAATAGTGTTCATTACGGAAGCAACCCATAAGTACATTCAGCATGATATATCTTGATAATTACCCCCCTAATCCCCTTTGCAGCATTGCGTGTGTAATACTGCATTGGCTTGTTTAAAGGCTTAGCTTAAGAAGGGTTAAACAGGGTCAATGCATGGGAGTGTTTCCTCTTGCTGCATGATTAATCATACGTTGTCTCCCCAGAGTATTGGTGATGTCATCACGAAGAGTTCAGTTGAAGCACTGACAAATAGCATTTAGCACAAGTTTCTATTTTGGTAAGTTTGCAGGCTGGATGATTGTGAATGAGACAGATGTGGTTTAATAGTGTACTAGTGTGGATCCACCCACTGATGTTGACAGAAAGATATACACATGTGTGATATCCATGATACATGGAACTTTAAGACTAAATAAACTGCAGTGTAATTTGGGACTTTTTTTAATGTATGAGGACTGAAAGTATGAACAGATTTCAACTTTTCTAAAATCATGAATTGTAGTACAATAAACAGAGTCCCCAAAATATTTACTATCTACACTGTGCATTACTTTATTATAGAACAATTAGCTCTGCAATTCAGCAACCAAGCAACAAGGCATACATGTACAAGCATTTTCACCCATTGTGGGCTGCCATTTCACTGTGCTGTAACAAAATACATTTAGAGTTAGACTTCATGAATTTACCCCTGCAATGCCCCTGGTATAAATAAATCCACGACTCCATTGTTTTCTAATTGAATGCCATCCCATGCTATGGTCAGTGGGGTACATGTTCCAGTCAATAGCAGCTCCCTGCTATGGTTTTAAAGGGGTAGTCCGGGCCTGATAAAACCATTCGTTATTTGGATAAGCAGAATAAGAGGCATAATTGGTGAAAATTTGATCAAAATCGGACAAGAAACACGGGAGTTATACCGATTTGAACATCATGTAGTAATGAGCGATCGTTTCAAAATTGCCGCCATATGCAACATCATTGACGAGCAACTCGCCATGCCTTTAGTACATGAAAATACACTTATTTCTCATTTTCGTTGCTAAAAATTAATTTTTCTCTGCTTGTTTTCACGAATCTATTATATTAATACGGTAAGCTTCAACCCCCCAAAATGGTTCCCACTCGAGATATCCTCACCCCGAGGATTCGGCGACTTCCCGACCGTCGCGATCGAAGGATATACGTTTTGCGGAGGACAATAAGGCATTCCCGAGTCGCTCCCGCCCCGTGGTCGTCGTCCAGATCGAAGAAAAGGGAAAGTCAGCAATGTCAATTGCCCGTTTAAGACGCCGAGCATTGACTAACGATGTATCGCCGTAAAAGTATTTGTAAGAATATAAATTGGAGTAGATAAAACAAATAATATATCGAGAAACCATTTTAGATATAACACGTTGCGAAACTACCCAGGTTTTGATAAATATCAATATTTATATTACGCGGATGGTATGGTAATGATCGCTATTGCCGATTGGCATCGTGTTTGTAAGTGCATCGACGACAAAATGCGACAACTTCAATTTAGCTGCGGTTATACAACGCGCAATGGATGTACAGCCGTGTATACACGTCGCGCAGTCATCTAATTACCCCACCGAACCGTAGTTTATTTGCATAGCTCACTGACCTGCTGACCATCCTCTCTGGTCACTATCTCATTCGCCCAATCCAACCGTACACGATACTATAATTGCGCCAGCTTGTGGTAAGATGTATTAAGTCAGCCACGAAGCTACCATGCAGTACCAGAAGAGACGCCTAGGGGGTGGGGCGGGGGGGGGGGGGGTGGGGGGTAGAATGGACGGGGGAGGTAATATCTTCAAGAATATGAACAAAGGTATACGCGGGAGAACTTAGTTTATGATATGAAACGTGTAGGGGACACGACGGGTTATTTGTCATACAGGCAATTGGAGCCGCGGGGGGGGGGGGGGGGGGGGGGGGGGAGCGGCGAAGCTACTTAGCAAGAACACGAACATATATTATTGTATCTATTTTAATACAAGCGGAACAAATTATGGATCATAATGAAATATGGGGGGATAACTGAATAACTTTGCGTGGATACTAAACCATCATGATTTTGTTATACATTGGTCGGATGTATCGTTGGACGGGGCCCCGACGGGTTGTGGGGTGGGATTGAATCGCCCGAGTCTATTTTGTCTTACTATTTAAATGATGACTGTGGGATATTTAGTAAAGTTTTAAAGTGTTGTTATGTCATCATCGTCTTTCTCTTTCAAAAACCCGCGGATTTCCGCGGGTACAGCTAGTTCATAGAATAATATCGATGGGCCAACCTCTTTGGAATGTGTAAGCTCATAAATTTGCTTTGTTATTAAGAATTTTTTTTTTTTTTTAAATTTCCATGTAGAAGTCAAAACGGCTGCAGCTCGCAAGTGACGTCACGATCGATAGCAATTGCGAACGATACTAAAAATCGGAGCAAAGTTCATCCTGTCATAACTTTTTTATTGCTCCACCGTTTTGACTCAGATTTTCGATCATGATTCTTCATATTCACTTCATTTTATAGCAAACATCACATTTCTGGGGTGGAATTCCCCTTTAATAGTAAGCCTGTATCCATGACAACAAATTAGGCCCACAAGGTCAATATTGTTTGCAGTACATTGTCCTTGACGTCCAAATACAATTGTCATTGTGGATATTTATAATTTGATATGAAATAACAACTGAGCAAGTTTATTCTTGACATGAAATAACAACTGAGCAAGTTTATTCTTGACATGAAATAACAACTGAGCAAGTTTATTCTTGACATGAGCTCATGGTTATTACCCATACTAAACTTTCCACATATAATATCTAACACGTTATCCCACAAATTAACTTCATAGTCTCTCAATTATCATATTTAAGCTTGTTATGGGCAGTTAATTTTTCATGCTAGCCTAAAATATCAAAAGCAAACAAGGGGAGATTTGTGTTAGAACAATTTTACTCACTTCCTGGAAAAGTAAGAAATATTTTGATTGAATAATAATTTCATATTTAAGCCCAGCATGGAACTTTGCGTTCAAGAATTAGTGTACTTGTACAGTTTAAATGTATTAAAGAAAATTGTTGAAGTTTAAACGTTTGGATAATGTACATGTACATTGTAATGACATCATTCAATCAGGGTTTAACACTAACCCTGGCATGCTGGCCTGAAAGCCAAGCAAATAACATTTTACTTTGGGCTAGCTAAGATCCTTACATTCATGGAATGGGAAATTAAAGGGAGTGATATTTATTGTACAATTTTGAGGCCTTTAAATTGTTGTTTGGGGCCAGCAAAAAGGGGGGGGGGGAAGAAGAAAATATCTTCCTTGGCCCAACTAGGCCACTAGCGACTGGAGGCAGTGGAGTCCTAGGCTAAAGACAAATTACAAGTAATTCAATCCGAGTCATGCATTGGAACAGTTGGGTGCAAACGTGAGGCAAATTAGGCAGGGGGCAGCAGGGAGGGAAGGGGAACAGGGAGGGGGAGGCGAGGTGGAGGGGGCCAGGGGTTGACTAATTTGATACACCCCTCAGAGATGCCAACCGTTCCGTTTTTGCCGTATTTGTTACGTTTTTTCACGCAAAATACGGCAGTACGTTTTCCCCTAATAAAATACGTTTTCTTAAAAAAAATAAAAAAAAAAACGATTTTTTTTTTTTTTTTTTTTTTTTTTTTTTTTTTTTTTTTTTTTTTTTGTACTCCCTATAAAAACGATCGGAAAACGGCAACAATACGTTGAACCCTGATAAACTATTACTCCAGATACATATTTTAAATATAACACAAATAAAGCAAACAAACTCATACAAACGCTGGTGTGATCGACCGAACAAACTTTTATATTACGCGCGCGTAAAGGGTATTTTTGCTGCGCGATTTGGCTTCGCGAAAAAATATGTTTTTTTGCCACTAAGGTTGACAGCTCTGAAAATACTTTTTTTGGGTTCAAAATACTGTTTTTTACCTCTCAGAATACTTGTTTTGGTTTGTGAAGGTTGGCATCTCTGACCCCTGCTGGATAATGACTCTACTCTATTCCAGACTAGTGATCAACCAGCTTCAAATCAGCCCCATTAGATGAGACTGCATTACAGACATTCCAGGCACACAGCGCAACATTGACCCTCTCTTGCCCAGTCCCTACCCTCTCACTGACTTTGTATGCATCAGCATGACTGCCTTGGTACTTTGAGGGTTAAGAAATTGAATAAACTTAGGATGATGTTGTTGGTTGCATAATGTGACTGAACATGAGGTTGAACTTGGGGCTAATTACTTCCTAGAATGATATATGTACCGTCATTTCAATGTGTGTGTGTCTTCTTTAGAATTTACATGTAGCCATCCTGTTTGGCTTACCTTGAGGCTTGAAAACCTTGATATCACTCATATTCACAGTCTGCTGTGCGGTAGTGCATGGACTTGGCGAGGAATTTGTAACACACACTTTTTTGCTTTACTTTTTTGAAAGTACAATGTATGAAATCTTTTTATTGAGCAGGACAAAAACATGATAGAGCTGATAACTCTCACTATAGTTTGTGACATACTGATGGCGGTAAGAGTTGATAAGATAAGAGGCAATAACATTTTCATTTTATCATCTAAGGAAGATAGTGATTGTAAGGGGAAAGAACATCTTTCTTCTAGCTAAGCTTCTAGTATGATAACAATGTCTTTAGTAAAAATGTTTCTTGAGCTAAATAAACATTGATAAACCTCAAATTTGTCTTTGTTATCTAAAGAAGATAGCGAAGAAGTTTGCCAAGTTTTAGCTCAACTCACATTGAATTGCGTTTCTTCAGTGGTGTCATGATAAGTAATGATGTGCTTATTGCATTTGTGCAAACTATGCTTGCATTGTGCAAGGAATGCAATTCTTCAGTCAACATAGTAAACAAAATATAAAACTTATTACATGTAACTAAAATATAAACATGTTTAAATTAGGCTCAAAAATATTTAAGCTTTAGAGATGACATGTGACCAACTGCTTTGCAAATTTGTATAATTTATAAGCAACCCTCAAGCTCAAGTGATAAGCTTTGTAACAAGCTTTGGGATCACCTTACTGTACTTTCCATATCAATGTAAAGTGACCAAGCCATTTCTCTCGGCTACAATTCACTAGATCTCTTGGCATGGCATTGGCAGATAAAATTTGCTGTAATCAGATTGCCCATTACATCACATCTGTCATTGGGAGCAGCAAAACCTGAGAGAGGGTCGGATTATGGACCCCCATTATACCCCTTTGTTCTGCACTCAAGATCACCAATTATCAATACTGACTGATGGCTCCCCCTTCAATGTAATTACTCGATTCATTCTGGAGTTGTTTATTAGACTGAGGTTGGAGTGAGATTGAGAAATGGTGAGGAGGGGAAATAAATAAAGTTTTTAGTTTCCAATGTAATAAGGGTTAGTGCCTGGGGTTGTGAGAAATGCTTTGTTCCCATTTCCAAAGTCAAGGTTGGACTGAAATTTATAGCCTTTTCTTTTGTTTTAGATTGGATATTTGATAGTACCTGTAAAGTGAAAACATGCAGGTTTTTGTTTCTGATACATGATCAAGAAATGGGCTAGAGCTTGGGGGTCTCATGGTAGTGTTGAACCTTCTTGGTTATACTTCAAGCACTGTTAGTAGCTATTTTCAAAGTCAGGGTTGGGCAGGATTGGAAATTTGATAGGAGGCAAGAAAGAGAAAAACATGTAGGTTTTTGTTTCAGATGTGATTGATAATAAATGGGCCAGAGCTTGGAGGTCTTATGCTGTCATACTAGGAGCACTGGAGCACAATTTGCTTGGGGTGTATAAATGCATTGTTAGTCACCATTTTCAAAGTCATGGTTAGACTGGGTTTGACATTTGATACCAGAAGGATGCACTATAGAGAAAACATGCAGGTTTTCTGTTTTAGATGTGATTGATAAGCAATGTAGCAGGGCTTGGGGTCGTGCTACTGTGTTACTACTACCAGGAGCATTGGAGCAAATGGGTTATTAGTAACCTGGTACAAAGTCATGGTGACATTATACGCTGCATTATAAACTACAGTAGTAGGTAGCAAGAAATTGGAAAACATAAAAGTTTTGGGGGTTACAGTTCTAAGCAATAAGAAATTTGCCAGGGCTTGGGGTTCTCATGGGACTGTGATAGATCATGTAGGTCCAATTATTAAGGTGTTTAATGCAACTCAGTGTTACTATTGCCAAAGTCATGTTGAGATTGAAATTAAACAAATCAACACATTTTTAAGAGTAGATATTGTGAGTAGGAAACCGAGAAGGGATATTTTAGATTGTGTTGAAATGAGAAGACAAGTATAGGACTGGGCTTGGAGTATAATGCTTTGTAAATGTAGTCCAATGAAAATAGGGATTACTTGTTATAACTTCTAACATTGCGTAAGAGCAGGAGAATTTCATCATTCTATTGGTGTCACACCGATGAAATGCTTGATATGAAAGGGGGTATAAGAAAGCTGAAACTACATGTGGGGTTGAGATGATGAAATGTTATATTCCTTTTGTTTTGGGGGGAAAAGAAAAAGGAAAAGGAAGTAACAAGCAGAGTTTTATTCTGTAGAACTAAGGGGCTATAGGCTTATGTCACGATTGACAAATCTTTTGATTTATGTTCACATTGAGATCAAGAAATTGAAATTTGATACAAATTTGTAATAATTGGAAATAACTTGCAGGTTTTTGTTTCGCATCTGATGATAATCAGCCTTTGGGTGTAGTGCTGAATACTGTATTGTTTCACCATTGACAAATCACCTTACAACATGCAGAGAGGGTTGATTACAAGCTCTCTCTTTCCGTAGTCCCATTAATATTTCCTGAGAGGAAAATGGCTCGAGAAGCACGGCAGTACAATCACCCCCAGGCTAAAACATTTGCTACATTTATATTCATGTCATGTTCTGAGTATTGTAGCTTACAACATTGGAGGAGGACTACAGCCAGGTTTGCTTTCATGCTTCCTGATTTTGAAATTTATCAAACGGATAAAGTTTCAAATTGTAACATTAAAGTAACACTAGTGATCTACAAAGTCCATGGATGTTCAATGTTGAAATACATGTTGTATGTGTATAGTGGACTAAAGCATTGAGAACATTTGAATTCATGTCATGTACCGAGTATTGTAGATTCTAACATTTGAGGAGGACTCTTATTTCATAAACAGCCCATGGCCAGGTCTCACTTTCATGCTTCCTGATTTTGAAATTTATAAAACTGATTATGTTACAGTTTATTCATAATTAATGTAACGCTAGTGATCGACAAAGTCCATAGATGTTGAAACAGGCTAAAACATTGAAAATATTTTGATTCATGCCCTGCACCAAGTATTTGAGTCTTTAACATTGATGCTAGACATTTCATGGCGTAAACAGCCCTAGGGCTGGTTTTGCTTTCATGTTCTCTGATTATTACATTTGTGAAACTGATTAAATGTTACAAATTTATAGTTAACATTCTGATATGTTGAAATACATGCATGTGTATTGTAGGCTAAACAATCTTGAATATTATGAAATTTATGAAACTGGTTATGTTACAAATACATGCTTCAATTGTACATCAAAGATCTACAAAACCTTGCTCATGTACAATGTAGTGAACAACATGGTGAACTGCATACTCAATTTAAGATGATCAAAACTGTCTTCACGATTTAATTTAATTAACATTTAGGATCAGAAATTCAAAAGTTACATTTTTCTTTCAATGAACTGGTTTTACAAAATCAACATCAAAAAGCTTGATCACAATATCATCTATTAATAAATGATAAAGAAAAAAACAACAATCAAACTCAAAATCTATTGTGGCGTATGAGTGTCCTGTGTTTGTTTCTTTCTTTGTCTCAGTGCTTGAATGTCCAGGGGCTCAATCACAGCCTGCCCCCTCAAGCATTGCCACTTATAATATAATCTGCCCTTCATTTTGTTCGTTCACTGCTTAAGTGATTGCAGACAAGGGGTTTCCAGGATGAAGACTTGCCGTTATAAATCATTCTCCGGTTGAGCATTATTAAAGTGTGATATTGTATAGGGTAGTAGCATGTGTTGATGTAGGTCTGCCTATGAATAATTCAAATACTATTCAGACGACATGGATTTGCTACATGTAGGCAGAGCGGGAACCTGAGTTGAGAGAGAGAGAGAGAGATTAGGGAGGTTTTGTGGATGAAGATGTTGTGTTATTGTTCCGTAGTTGAGCAGGTCCTGGTTATTGTATGAAATTTTATATGTCTTGATGTGATGTAGGTCTGATTTGTGAATAATCCAGATAACTCAAACAAGGTGATTTGCTAGAAAATGTATTTAGGTTGAGCTGGAACTTGAGTTTAGAGAAAGATTGGGGGAGGTTTGAGGATGTAGATGTTGTGTTATTGTTTCATAGTTCCATGTTATTGTATTATTATTCTGTAGCGTAGGTGCATACGTTGATGCACATGTAGATCTGCTTGATGAATAATGCAGGTAATTCTGATGAGATGGATATTGTTTGATATTTTGTATTGTACATGTAGGTACATGTGTCGATGTAGGTCTACTATACACTGCTTTATGAATAATTCAGATAATTCCAACGAGGTGGATTTGCTACAAATGTATGTATGTAGGTAGAGCTGGAACTTGAGATGAGAGAGAGAGGGATGGGAGGTTTCCTTTGTTGCCGAGTGATGAGGTTGTAACCAAGCTACGGGGCACGCTGAAGTCTCGTCTCACCTCACCTCACTCGCTTGCCTCGCATGAATGATTGATCACGCACCCAATTTGGACATAGCTTTCCCTCTCTGCTCCGTCTTGTCTCGCTCCTACATGTACTAATCAACCTGAGGATGATGGAACATCAGAGAATGCACATGTCCTAATAAAGGAACGGTGTAACCGGAGCTCTTTGTCTTATTGAAGGAAAATACAAAAACTGGGGCTCCAATAATAAGCCAGACTATTGTGCACAGAGATCTTAGCCTGAGCAAATCATCTGTTTTAAAACAGCAGCATTTCTCAGAGAGAAACAAGAAAATTGGGGCTAGAGAAACAGAAAAATTGGGGCTTTAATTATAAGTCAAACTATTGTATGCTGTGATTTTTTCCTGAGCAAATCATCTGTTTTGTAACAGCAGCCTTCCCCCGGAGACAAAGCATCTGCATGCTATTCGATACCTGGAATTACACTTCCTTTGTATCCATGCATTGTAAGGCAAATCATGGGTTAAATAACGACCCCGAGTCATGTGAAATTAGTTGTAGTGAATGGGAAAGGCAGGATGGAAATTGGAAAATTAAGTCAAACTAATTCAATTTAAATCCTTAATTATAGAAAGTTTCTGTATATTTTGGTTGTTTTTTCATCTTTGTACAGAGTAATAAGCTTATTGTGAAATGATGTATGTATTTGTGTGGACTGTGGATGTGTATGAATGTGTGTGTTTGTTTGTTTGTTTGCAATGTATATGTTTTTGTGGGGTTGTGTATGCATGTGTGTGTGCATATATATGTGTGTGTGTGTGTGTGCGTGTTTGTTTGTTTGTATGTGTGAAAGATGATATCTGTTAAACCCCTTGAGCCATCCTATTTCAGTAATGGTGCTTTTCAGTTTGATTTCCATTTTTAGGACACTATGGAGAAAAAAGGCCACAATTATTTTGTCTTCTACCTTATCCACCCCAGGCCATTGTATTCTCCAAGGGATTTGTTAACAGTATTTCTAATCACCTAGAAATGAAGTCGTCCATGCCTCTTGGGTCTTGGGTCTTGGTGTAATGATCATGTTACTGATTTAAAGAGTACAAAGGAGAGTTAATGTGTGATATAGTGTGCATCATTCCAGAGAAAAGAAAAACAAAGAGAAATACATTATATGAAAAAATGAAATATTGGTTGTAATTTATTGTTTGTTCACTCCTTTCATGTATATCAATATCATTCATGGTATCACCATAGACTTCTTCATTATGTAATCTCATTTTTGAATTTTAAAATGTGATGTTGGGCATGCACTCTTTAAATTTATTATAAAACACATATTAGACATGGCCAGAATGATTATATTTTCTAATTTTGTAAATGGTATTATTCTCATATTACTATTTTGCTATCAATGTGCTCAAATTATATTTTATTTCCATTCTTCTTGTTGCAGTTATATGCAGTTGGTGGAGGGTCTACCCACATACGGTGTCCACTACTTTGAGGTGAAGGATAAAGGTTTGATTCCTTGGTGGCTGGGGCTGAGCTTCAAGGGAGTGTGCCAGTACGACCAAGTGGATCGTGTCACACCCAGAAAGGTATGCATGGGACTAAGGCACTTAATTGATTAAGGATATCGGCTGTAGTAGAAAGGGAAGTCCTTCATGTCAGGAATTAATGTTCAAGTTGTGAATTTTGAGTGGGAATTGTAAACAAGTAAGAAGTAATATAAAGGAAGATCAATTGGAGAGAAATGCACAAAGTTTTGAAATCTTGTTGGGAAGTTTTGCATACTTGCATGTTTTAAAATTTGCATTAAATAACAATTAAGAAATGTGTACCTACTATACACCTATTAAGATATGTTGGCTGGAGAATTGCTGGAAAATTAGAACATAAAATCATATGAAAGTTTAGTATACAGCAGCAGTCAACTTTTACAGTATCCCATTACTGGCTGAATGGATGGGCATGCTCGCAATCAAATGATGAGATATTTGAGATTATTCTTTTTTTTTATGCACAAAAAGGGTCAAACAGCAAGAAATTATCGACAAATTACACAAAAAGAAAAGGAAATGAAGATTGCCATGTACAAATGTTAAAAAAACAACATAAAACAGGGAAATAACAGCCTTTCCCTACTTCTTTGAAAAGCAAACCACAAATTGATCATGTTTGATGTTATAAGATGAGAAAGGGAAACCAACATTTCCTCAATTTCATATTAAACAACTTAATGCTTCCTGTGCAGTTGTCAAAGCAGGGATCCAAACTTCAAACTCAAGTTTGGAGATAGTTTCACTATTAAAATCAAATAAGACATGTCATATGAAGCAAACAGTCTGTTAGTGGGTGTAATTAAATAACCAGTTTAGAACTTTCCAATTCAATTACTAATTTAGAAAAAACTGTAACTCTACACATTCAAACATATTTCATATTGGCATACTACCCAGCTTTGCTTTTTAATAAAGACAGTTGTTCGAGACAAATGCATAACTATACAGAACAGATTGAATGGTTCAGTTTCAATTATTTGCCTCTTAATAATATCCTTGGTTTAATTTCCAACAAAATTTCAAGATTTTACATTGTATAATCTACATTTTCATGGAAAGTTATGTTGTCACAATGAAAATGAAATCAATACAACAAATAAAGTTTGTACAATACTATGATGGATATATATCTTCAGTTTCAATGATTTCTGACACCTTCAAGTTTCAAGTTTCTGATTAAAACTTCCGCCCAGATTCAGTTATTTGTTTTTAATGCATTTTATTTTAATTTGACATTTTGCTTTCACTATTTGTCTTGCAGGTCTTCCAGTGGAGGCAGCTGCAGAATATCTATTACAGGGAGAAGAAGTTCTCAATAGAAGTCACCGATCCACGAAGGTTCGTTACAACAAACAAATGTTATTCATATCAACCCATTCCCTTTTAGATTCAGATATTCTCATAGAGTTTGTACATAGCCCACCAGGTTTCCATAGGCAAGGGGTTAAAAGCCCTTACCATCGGGTGATCTCGGTGGTCTAGTGGTTAAGAAGCCTGTCTAGTAATCAGGAGGTCGTGGGTTCAATCCCCACTGGAGTCAGCTTGTGATTTGTGTCAACAGCAACTCAAACTGGCACTGAGCATCTAGTAATCCTTCCGCTTGGAAGTGGCCAGAGAATTATGTTTTACCTACCTCTGGCAAGGGCAAACAAATACAATCATTTATAAAAATGTTATTTTCTTTATATTGATGGGTTGTTTTGTAATAGTATGCTTGGCTGGAAGGATGAACCAGAGTTTCTTTACAATCTGTTGCATGGGAGAAGGTAATTCAATCTATACAGCACTACTAACAGCATCGTACAAAGACTTAACCTATTCAAAACGGGCTGATGTTCATATAGCATGCATTCTCCATAGACCCCAGCCGGAGTACTTTGGGGACCAGAATGGTTTAGCTACAATATCAGTGGTGTTCTTACTGGGACGAGTCTGAATGGGTCGAAATATTAACGGTTTTCTTACTGGCATTCGAATAATAACAAAAACAGAGCCTAGCATGTTAGGTTGATTCCCATGACAACGTTTATTAAGTTACACCTTCAAAAAAGGAAGTCCAACGGAGAGGAAACAGCGATCTAGTATATTAAACAGATACAGATTACAAGAGGAAGGAACTCCAAGGTTTGTTAAGATAGCACCAGGGTGAATGACATTGTCATAGTGCTATATGGCATCAATTACAAAGTTTCTAATCAATTTGTTTCACACAAAAACACAAATTATATGGCCTTTTCTATTGGTGGTACCATTACCGTTGTATTTAATGATATTCAGAAAAAAAGTTATAATTGAACTCTGAAGTTTATTTAATACACACATAAATGAGACACAGGGTAAGACAGTGATACGTGAAGGCATGTGTAGATTGATAGTTGTTTCCAAGGTCTTGGTAGACGGGGCACCTTTAGCATCCACTTCCCTCATTAAACACAAACTGGAATGATTATCACTCAAAATCAATGCTAAAATTGATTTTAGTGTTAGTAAAACACCCCCACGGAACTCAAATATGAAACACATAGCTCAGCACACAGTGTGTTTACAGGAGACACAGGGTATGATAGTGCTGTGTGGACGGGGTATTCATGGACAGATTGATAGCTGATACCAAGGGCTAGGTAGACAGGGCACCTGTACCATCCATTTCCCTTTAAACCAGTTCAATGTCATGAACCATGACTCAAATCTAATCTGCCTCACCTGATTTGTCTATTTATCTTGGCATCAATCCCTCTTCCTCTTTCTGTATACCCCTGTTGAGGAGTCCTAAGTCTGTCTTTAATTATCCTTGGGGTTTTTTTGACAAATTTAATTTGTTTGAATTTATAAGTGAATAATTTGATATATTTGTTATCAATAGAAAAGGAAGATGAACTTTGTCTGTGCTTTAAATTGCCCTCATTTAGAAATTTTGTTTCAGTTAGTGAATAATTAAATCTGTTATCTTCATCGTCAGAAAAGAAAGAAGAATGTTAAGTATTGTCTGTACATGTCTTCGTGGGTCCTTCATTTTGTTCTTCTTTTTGTTCTTCTTTTTCGGTGGATTTCAGGAATTGTATGACCTATTCAAGAAGAATTCCTGTCCAAACCATACAGTACCTCTACATATCTGTCTGGTTTGTCTGTTCATAGATATTGAATCTTTGCTAGTCTCTCACGTACTAGACATTTCTGTATATGTCACTGCAAGGTTGTGAGATCTGTTGGGTGTGATTTGTATTTATATCAAGATCATCTGGAACTGCAAGCTGTGTGTGAGGAAAGGGTGATGAACTTGTCATTATCTGATGGCTTTATCTTGTGAAGAGTTAATGAACATGGCAGGTGTACACCGACCCTCGAAGTCCGAAGCCATGGGGGGGGGGGGGCATTGATTTCTTAGAGGATCTACACTATACCAATAATTTCTGATATGTGAAAAAGATTTAATAGTTTTAGCTATCCGTTTAACCTGAAAAGACATTTTAGAATGTTTCCAGAATTTAAAAAAATAAATTAAAAAACGCTAGAAGGACATTGCCCATTGTACTGTACCAATGCCACATCTCAAGGACCATATATGTTTGTATGAAGAGCTATGTATAGAATATTGATCACTTATTGACCTGGGAGGCAGATACATCAAGGTGATGTAAGGTGTGATGCTCCTACCAGGGTTAGTTTCCAAATGATCTGGAAATAAGCTTAGCCTGCATCAGGTTTCCTGGCTGATCACTAACCCATTCAGGGCTGGTCCTAAAATACCTGGCATGTGGTCAGTAGAGACTGCATGTTATACCCAATCAGATAGTCCAGAATGTGTTAATAGAGACATGATGCTAGGAATGACAGAGAGGAAGGATGAGAAGGAAGAAGGAAATCCAGAAATAAATCTGACATCTTTTCTTTAGATCTACCTCAGCATGTGATTTCCTTTTCAAAACTGGTGTTTCAAAAGTCTACTGATGGATTTGCTTGTTTGTTTTTGTTTTTATGTTTATTTTTAGTTCATTATCCAGCGCTCCAAATAAGCACAGGCCCAGTGACCCAGGGCCATTCAAAATGAGCTTAGGGCCATCAAAATGAATTGATGCTAAATTCCACTGGCCCGAATGGGCAGCAAAATATAATTAAAGTTAGAAATATTTTTCTCTTTTGGGGACCATAAGATTCAGGTTTCAGGTGACAAACATTTAAAGAAAATCTTGTTTTTACTTTCTCAACCGGGCCACAAGGCAAAAATTTCAACTTGTAGCATTGCATTATCATTATGGCCACACTTCCCAACTCCACAGCTAGTGGCATATACATATTTTGCATGAGCTTACTTGCTCAATGTGGAATCAATTTCATGAGTTTTATGATTGGCTTGATATCTAATTGATGGAGCTTTATATATGCTTCAAGGTTGCCCATATGGATGCAGGCTGTGCTACAAAATATTATACTGCCTTGTCATGATCATGCATATGGAGACATCTGAGTGACCAGCTTCACTTAGAACTGCAACTCATGCAAACTACGCTCTTACTCAGTAGTACAGGAATCAACTTTTCCCAGATACCGTTAGCTTTACATCAAATTTGGGGGAGTTTTCCACAAATTTGTCAGTGTGAATATTTGTTTCTAAGTCCCAGATAGAGCTATGTTTTCTTTTTCTTGACTGATTTTGCTCAAACTTTCAAAAATTAAGTTCCTCCCATCCAGCTTCATAAATTGAAAATGCATTTTTGCCAGCTTTTACTTCCATTTTCTTGAAGCATCCAATGTAAGATGTGTGCTTGTCATCTTCTAAATGATACATCAAGTTTCCTTTGCCTGTTCCCTACTAGATATTGCAATCTCCATAGAGAGTTGATACAGGGCCCACCAGGTTCACATAGGCAAGGGGTTTAAGCATTTGATATCATTGTCACTGAGGCATTGTCGTGTTTCCTCACTTTCTTTTCAACCTGAAGAAATAGCAGACTAAATCTTAGTATTCATTTGATCAGGAAGGTGCTAATTATGCCTGAGGTCTTCCTTCCAATCCCTCCTTCCCTTCCCGACTGCACATCCCCCTTCCCTTCCCGACTGCACATCCCCTAAATAGAAAGGTCCATCTGTCTGTTTGTCTGTCTCATTGTCTGTCTGGAGGGAGCCACTGCCATTGTGGCTCAATCTAGGGTTAATCCACTTGCTATCAAACACTAGAAATGTCCATAGAGCCAATGCAGCAAGATGTGGTTAATGTACTTGGTGGGTTAGTTTGTGCTGCAGGGAGGATGGTATTTCATCCATTTACTCGTAGTCATTGTTGGGTCAATTCACATTTGTCTGGATGTAGCCACTACAAGTACATCTCAATCAGTGATTAATCCATTCACTATGACAAGGATGAACTGACATTGAGACATTGTGCACAAGATGTGGTTGTGGTACTTGGTGGGTTAATTTGTGTTGCAAGGGAGTATGCTACATTGTATTTTATCCATTTGCTCTTAGTCATTGCTGGGTCAATTGAGATGGATGCAAATAGATGCAATATACAGCTCATGTTACTGTATGCAGAGAGAAAGGAGTCGGCTCTAAGGCACTGTAATATTTCCTACATAGAGGTGTTTTGAATTGTATACTGTGTTTCGGGTTACACCGAGCCTCTTAACTCGTTGCCTACTGGACTTGCTTTACTATGTACAAAACTCTATGGGAGTTGCACAGTTTAAGAGCCATTGGTTTCACAATTCCTACATGGTAGTTTACTTTTCTCAAGTTACACCCAAAAGATGGAATAATTGTTCTGACTACACCCTCTGTTTTATAAACTGAACTCAAGTTACAGCAAAGGGATGGAATATTTCTTTGGCTATCATACTGTTTCCTCGCTATGAATATAGCTTGCCTCGTTGCATTGAAAGGATGGGAGTTTTTGCTGTAGCTAGCTGATGTAGAGTGGTATAGAATTTCAGATACATGATACCCATGAAGATGCTGTGTTCGTGCCTCATGTGTTTGGTTCTCCTCCCTGGAATCATTGACACGTTTGAATAGACTCAGTCATCCATCTCCCTAAAACATACGATTGTTTAATAAACCTACATATTTTGCATAAAGTGATCCATTAACTTCAGAAGAATTTTGTCGGAAAGTGATATTTGAGATTTTAATCAACGCCGTTAGTGTAAGGACTGGTGAATATAGATTAAACGTTAAATAAATATCAAATAGTCTTGAACGGGTTCACAAATATCCCAATGGTAATCACTCTTTGTTAAATATTCAGGCCAACACAGATCTTACTTTGAAAACAAATACAAATATTTTGATTTTGACAGTGTACTTTTCTAATATTGCATCTCATTTTAATGCTGGTATATTTTATGTATATATATTTTGTTATTTATTACAACATGTACGATTATTATCTTTTGAAATAGAGCATTGTTATTATTAAGTGTAATGTTGAAATGGATTGAAATGTATCAACTTGGACTTTATTGGCAAGTCAATATTGTAATGCTTTGCACATGCTCATTTGTTAAGAGATTTTTATCCCAAGTGTTTGTGAATTTTGCATGACACTGTCGTGTGACCATATGTAACTTGTTTGATATCTGCATGAATGATAAATGTTGTTTGTCCATATTTACCTCCATATCATATATATACTCCTGTGCCTTGCCTGACCTGTGTAATTGTTACACCGTCTGTTACACCGACACCAACACCGAACACCCATCCTGTGAATTGTGAATGCAACCATTATACACCGACCCAAACACCCAATCCAACATGTGTTGTGTTGTGGCGATAGAGTGGAGCAAACTAGAAGCTTTAACCTGTATCGCGATGCTCTAGAAGAACCAGAGGATTGTTTTGATGACCTTTCTGATGCAATCTCAGATCCAACGACACAGTAAGTTAGAAAAGACCAGCACTGGAATTATTATTTTGGTAAAAATCAACTTTAAAAACTCTTAGATGCACAATTCATATGATCACATGAGTCCACATCATTCATCTTCATAGTTTTGTGAGTGCAAAAAAGGGCCAAATGGAACAAACTGCACGAAAATTACATTTTCATAGAACAGTAGCTGATTCTCAGTTTATGAACTTTATATTGTGTTGTTCAATATAATTTAAGTTTTTCTTGATTGTTTCTTTGTATGACACTTGTAAGCATGTTTTTTGTTACCTTTATATGCATGGATGTTATGTTAAAGTAAATATTATGTACAATTAAGTTAATTGATGTGGTTTTGATCTTTGATCTGTTAGTTACAAATGTATAACATAAACATTACAACATTTAGAGTTACTTGTGATCTGTTAGTTACAAATGTACATAACATAAATATCACAACATTTAGAGTTACTTGTGTTGCCACTTTTCTTTTGTCCCGTCTGTTACTGAGAAAATACAGTCTGACAAGACTATTAAAAAATAATGTACAATGTAGGTGCAAGAATTAAACAAATATATATCTTTGCTTACCAATATAAAATGTCTTGATGTTACAGTCAAACCTGTTTAAGGCTAGCTGTCACCTGTCTACAACAGCCAACCTGCCTATAGTGTCCATCAAAGGAGAAACACTTTATTTCATTACAGTTATATGCCATTCAAAGAAGTCTTGCATCTAAATTTGGTTATCTGTGTTTATGTTGTGACAAGATAAATCTTGATCTATCGTTGAAATATGCTGATTGTATTTGTTTATTCCCCCACAGAGTATCAGTAAGCAGAAGGACGTTTGGTGTGAGCAACGCCACCGTCCACTCCTGGTACGGTCATCCTACTCTTATCAGATCCATGTGGACAATGGCGGTCAACCAACATCAGTTCTATCTGGATCGCAAGCACAACAAGGTTTGTGGTTTTCCTCTGACATCTGACCTTTGACCTTATGACCCCCAAAACTATTAACCCGTTCAGGACAGACTGACTATGCTACAACGTGTATTCTCCATAGACCAAAGCCTGAATATTTTCGGGACCAGTCCTGAACGGGTTAAATTAGTTTATAAGCTCCAAGATACATGTTTACGGATACTAAATTTGATGTTGATCTGTCAAAAGGTGTCAATTCCTCAAAAAGATATTCCCTTCCCTCCAAAATATGCCAAAATAACAAGCACAACAAGGTTGGTGGATTTCCTTTTACCCAATGACACTGAAATTCAATCAGTTCATAAGCTCCAAGATAAATACAGGTACCAAATGATGCTGATCTGTCAAACAGTTTCAATCCCTTAACAAAAATATATCCCTTTCCCTCCAAAAATATGCAAAAATAAAACAACAATCAAATTTAATTTATGTTCCCGATCAGGATCGGTATGCATCGATGCAGCGCAGCTTCAAGCAGATTGCCAACGACCTGACCAAGAGCACCAGCTCCCTGACGTCGTCCCAGACATCGGATGTCAGCAGCGATCAGGGACAGCAGAGCACACCAGGCACCATGAGTGACTCGTCTGACAACAACAATGTCAAAGAGAAGGAGAAGGAAAGGGAGAAAGACAAAGACAACAGTAAGTAAACAGAAGGACTGTTGATTTGTTGTTTACTGTTAATAAGTATAATAGTCGCTTCTCATATACAACCTGGGTTGTGAGCAGCAAATGTGGAAACCATTTCTTGCTGTAGGATTAACATGATAGGCACTGTCAATTAAGCTCTATCAATCTTGCCTCACGATTCCACAGAGAGGGAAAAAATAAGGAATAGCAAGTAAAACCAGTTTGATAAGTAGCATGGTATTCTTACAAATAGGATTCTCTGGCATCAATTAACCCATTGACTATGGGAACAAGGTGGGCTGTGTACAAAGTCTATGGGGACTTCAGAAACTCAAAGGGAACGGGTTAAGACATTTGATATGAAGAGTTATATCAGAGAAACAGAGAGCTGGCCTATGTGAGTGAATTGTTCAAAATCAGCAATGTCAAGAACAACAAAGGGAAAATAGACAACAATTAAAGTAAGTCAAAACTTGCTTCAAAGGGGACGTGTTTATTTGGTTGTAAGAGATCTTGGCAAGATGGCAAGCAAAGGTGAGATGTTTTGATGTTGCTGTCCCACAAAAAAAATGTTCACACACGTGTAAAAACAAAGATGAACTGGAGATTTCTCTGTTACCTGACAAGTAGGGGAGTCTAATCTACCATAGCTGCAGGCATGGGCGTCGATCATTACATAATACCTATTTTTCAGCGGGGGATGAATGAATAGATCATCCCCCTTGAACAATAGGTATCAATTACAGATCAACGCCCATGGCTACAGGCAACCTTAGATTAAAATTACACAACTTCTTCAATGTGTTACAGGTTTTTCTCATTAGCTTTTTTAATTCATTGCTGGAATCTTGAATTCTTCATTAACTATCATTTGAAATCTCAGGGTGACTTACATGTAATAAATTTATTGATCATTATGGCATCTCTCAAACTTGCAGCAATCCTTATGGAGATATATACAGCATTGATATAAAAGTTATTCCTTATAATCATGATTCTTTTTTTTTTTTATTTAGCACGTTACAAGCTGCTTGCTATGGCCAGGTAAAGAAACATAAATACAGTTTGCATAGCACAATAATACAGTTTTATTGCATGTCTTTATGGTTTCTTGCCAGAATTCAGAAGTCATGCTCTATTTAAATTTGATGTTATTATAATGATGATTAAGTATAATTAATTACGTTCCTGCTTATTTTCTTTTTAATTCAGCATCTCGTGAGCTGCTTGCGCTTGCTGGTGAGACGGCCAAGAAGGAGATGGTGATGGCTCTGAGGGCCAGGAAGGCTGGGCTGGAGGACAGACTGAGGGAGAGGATGCAGGAACTTAAGAAGATATGCATCAGTGAAGCGGTGAGGCAAAACTATGATGATGATGATGATGATGGTGATGGTAATGATGATGATGATGATGATGATGATGATGATGATGATGATTTTGAAGATGGTGATGATGATGATGAGATGATGGTGGTGGTGGTGGTGGTGGTGGTGATTATGATGATGATGTCGATGTTGATGATTATGTTGATGGGGATGGGGATAGATATTTCTACATTTGTCAGAAGAAATTGAATTGAATTTATTTTGAAAGATTTGTCTTATATCAATGTATCCTGCATAGATTTAAGATTCATTACTAATCATCCATTACAATGTTTCATTTTTCAACAGGAACTTACAGGAGAGATCCCCCTAGAGTACCCCCGTAAGCCCGGAGAAGAGCTGCCTAAGATCAAGAAACGAGTGGCTACTGCCTTCACTCTATCTGCAAAGGTTGTCAATGCAGGGGATACCTCCTGTTCTCAGGTGAGGATGGACTATGATTTGGAGGATTAATGTTCGTTTGTAGGGTTGAATCTATGCCTATTATTTACTTGTAGAACCAACTTCACATCAATATCTTTAGGAATGTCTGTTTCCCCATTTTCTTTAGATTGTTGGTTGTCTAGCCATGGTTAGGGCATCAGCCATGCCCTAACCCTAACCCTACAATTAGTTTCATATGTAGTTTATTGCATGGATATATCTTTGTGTATTCCCTGGGGACTATGTCTTGTTTGCTTTCATATCTAGGATGAACATAACACTTTATTAGAAAATCCAAATTAAAAACTGCTGAGAACTGCTTATCAGCTATAAAAGGCAAATGTAATCAAATGTAAGTCAATGGAGCAGAGCTTTCGAACCTAGCAGGTCCTTTATTTTATTGATGTCTTGACTCTAAGCCTAATTAATAAATGTATGTTCTTGAACACAAACAGGAGACGCAAGTGTTGAACCAACTTGAGAGTGAACAAGAGATCCAATCCAAGATCACCATAGCAGCCAGGAAGCTGGCTGATGATCCTACTATCAACAAGAAGATGCGTAAGACCAGGAGGGAATCATACAAACGCAGTGCTCAGAAGGTAGGAGTGCATGTCTTTGTTATATACAAGGATGACAATAATTGTCACTTTTTAAAATAGCGCTGTCATTAAGCGCTTGGAGCATCATCGCCTTTGCATTAGCAGAGCAGCTTGGTTGGGTGTTCAAGCATTTCAAGCATAAACTCCTGTCAAGTACCTATTTAATAAACCTGGCTTGAGAGCAGCAAACGTGAATAAAGTGTCTTGCTGAAGGACACACATGCCTTGGTTAGGCATGAAACCTTTGTATTGGAAGATGGAAGCCCAAACATATATACCATGGCAAACTCTTTATTTGTTAATTTTGCACCATGAATGCAAAAAAAAACATAACACACCACAATGCAAAACATTCACAACCATGATTTTGGGATTCCTAAATATTAAGATATTTGAACTCAGTTGGTATTATGATCATTGGTTATAAGAAATGTCTGTATAATTACCATTACCTTCAGGAACCTGATGGCTGTGTATTATTGTATGGGCATTGACAAATCTAGTAAGAAACAGGTTGATAAAATCTAATAATGAACAGGTTAATATGAATTCTTTTCTTGCTCTCGTTTCCAGCTTGATAACATTGAGAAGAGACTGTTGGTAATGAAGCAAGATCTAGGATTGGTGCCAAACAAAGACTCCTCATTCCCCTCGGACGACAATCTCAAGCTGCCAACCACCCTTCCCAGGAAACGAAGCGTCCCTTCCAGCCCTCAACTCTTACGAAATCTAGGCAAGACTGACAGTAGAGGGCGTGCTAAGAAGAAAGAGGACAGAGCGAATCGCAACCGTTCCAAGAGCGTTCCGCGGCAACTATTTGAGAACGCTTGGAGGTCGCCCTCGCTTGGTCGCAAGAAGGACAAGAGTGCCTTGCGTCCAGTGACTCCAGTTGAGATATACGCTGAGAGTGAGATCATAGAACCTGTTCAGTCTGCGAGGGTTGAATCGCAGCACAGAGAGAAACCCAAGCAGAATCACTATAACATCCAGAACCAACACCAGCAGCTGAGAAGGAACCAACTGTCCTATGACAGTTCCCTCAACTCTATGGCATCTCTCGACATCAACCAGCACAGCGACTCAGGGTCATTTAGGGATGACAGTAGTACGCACTCGGCTCATTCAGCGGGAAGCACGCGCAGCCAGCCAGAAGGCATTGTTTCCAATTCCAGGACAAGTTTAGACCGAGCGGGTCGGTTGGCCCAGAACGGTCGGTCTAATTTCTCGACGTCGATGGGAGATGTGAGTTCTGTGGGACCCAATGAATCCAGTCAGCGATCATCTCCCCGAAGGAATAAGCCTCCTATACAGAGGCGTATTGATAGAGGGCCTCCTCCGCCATATAACAACTCACCCGCAAAGCTGAGATCCCTGTCTCAGTCAGGACGATACTTTGAGTCACCAGAGGACACTCTTGGACGTGCAGATGCTGATGCACCCAAGCTACGGAAGCATGCGTCATCCATGCATGATCTACAGTATGCCTTACAAGGGAATAATCTCCCTGCTCTTGATGATGACGAGTTAGCGTACCACCAGCAAGCAACATCTCTAAGTCAACCGCCGTCTCCAAAGAAGCATGCATCACTAGGCAACCTCATAGTTCACAAGTCAAACAGTCTGCCAGGCAGTGAATTTATGGTTGAGGATACGGACTTGAACAATTACAGCTCGCATCGAGCTCCGAGATCTTACACCCCGCAGTACGTCAAGTACTCGGCCCACTCACAGGAATCTACCACACCAAGGTACAGAGACACTCCCAATAGTTACTACACACAAAGGAACTCAGCCAATAGGAATATGAATGGATCTAGTGACAATCATGTGCCGTTTAACAGGAACTATGCAAGTTTGGATAGACCGACGAAGCACAGAGCAGATCGTGACCGGAGACCATCCGGTGACCTCCTAGCGAATGACTCGATGTATTATAGTCTTGACAGACGGACTCCGCATATAGCTGAAGACTCGAATGACTCTAGCTATGCTAGTCTAGAGAGACCCATGCACAAACCTCCCCTCCCAGCTGAAAGCATCGATGATGTCTCCATGGCGTCGATGCCGCGGCGACGCAACAACTCGTTCTCGTCTCAGCGATCCACAACGAGCAGTTACTCCTCTCATAGCTCCTCCAGCCACCACCACACCCAGCACCCCTCCCACACCCAGCACCCCTCCCACACCCCTCTCCATCAGTCCTCCAGCACCAGTAGTAGGCAGTCTGAGTACTCTGTCTACACTTCCCTCGCCTCCCTCTCTCCCTCAACCTCCTTCTCCAGCAACGGCCCCCCTCCTGGCTCCTCCTCCCCGTCCTCTTCCCACAACAGTAGTTACCATGGGAGTCATGGCAACGGTCTCCCAGCGACATCCTCCTCCCCCGCCCTGTCCTCCCACAACAGTACGTACCACGAGCCCCAGGCAGCAAACATGTACACCACCTCCACTCCAGTGCACCTCCAACCCAAGATACAACATGCCTATGGGACAGCTATTGCCACTAGTAAGACGCACTACACGCCTGCACAGCCAATGACATGTGAACCGCTGTCCAAAGGAAAGGCCAACCGTCCATCCCAGACTAACACCAGGTAAGTGCAATGTTCCCCTCTTGTTTCTTCATATCATCTGTGTTTAGCGTGTTTGCTTACTTCCATTGGGTTTGATTGCGTCAACAACTGTACGGTGACAGGGTTCTGTTTGGATCATTGATTTCAACATGCTTAATGAATAAAACAAACACAAAAATCCTGAGCAAAATTGGGTATTGTGAAAATTTAGAGCTCTGCATTGTTCAATTAAATTTACAAGATTTAATGTTCCAACTAACACTCTTGGTTATGTTGGTATTGACTCTATTCGTCATTATATTCTTATTGAATTCTCAATCAAGAAAATTAATACTTAATTTATTTGCAAGAAGAAAACAAGATTTCTGCATTTTATTGTATTTTTGTTTTCTTGCAATGTATTGCATTTTAACATGTAATGTTGTTTATATAACATATATGTTGATAATTATGCAAGTGTTAAGCATGGAGAAAGTAAAGACAAATAGCTAAACATATTTGAATTTAACAGAAAAGTAACTGTTGAAACTTTGTCACTTAGACTTGATCATACAATTAACAATCGTTGCTTTTAGATTGGTGTATATTACAGTATAAATCATTTCAATTTCTTTACTTGAATTATTGTTGATAGTTGTAAATAAATATGCTATTATCCAATCTTATGCAACTATTCACACTTATTTGTTGCATTTTTGATGATGTACATTATGTATAATTATGAATTTACACTTCTTTACTTGAATTATTGTTTGATAATTGTAAATGTGTACATGACTTATTTCTTGTTGACTCTGCTTTCAAAAACCTGACATCCATACTACCCTGGAGTGATCTAAGACCTTTTAATCACATATTAATCCTGGAGTGATCTAAGACCTCTATTAACCACATATTAATCCCATAAAGCCTGTATAATCCAACAGATTAACCTGATTAACCAGTGCACTACTAACTTGCATTGCAATTGTTTGTGAAATATATTTACAGATATTAATTATATCATGAATATTATATAGCGTCTAATGTGTGGTGATCCTAACTCAATGTGACCGTTCATAAAGGAAGACATCAACATAACATACAATATAAAGCTATTTAACATTGTTAACGTACTTCACTACTATTAAATCAACATCTGAAAAATCAGAACCAAATTGTATCTGATAAAATATAAATAAGAAAAATTGAAATGAATACATCCAATATCATTCATATTGGTTCTCTTTGGTAGGGCTGAAGCCAAAGTAGAAATGGGATATTTTAAAAAAGGAGAGAAAATAACACAACTGCACAACCTGGTTGAAACAAAGTGTTCTACTAATTTTCATGAAAAGAATGATATATTATTGTACCATTCAGCCAAAGATTACAACTCCAGCACCTACATGTAGATTCACTCAATTCACATCAGCCTCCAAATGTTTACTGGTATGAAGTTAGCCAAACAGCTTTACTTCTGACTTTAGACAACTAATCAGGATGTGGGTATTAACCTTGTAATGACTTGCTGTGCATTAACATATGGAAAATTAATCATATTATCACATATCAATTGTTTCTCATTTACATACATGTATATACCCATTCCATGTTAACTTGCTTTCACAATTCTTTGAAAAGATTTAAAAGAGTTAAAAGATTTGTGTATATATTGAAAAAATGTATTTACATTACAGATGCATTTCATCAACAGACTGATTGTTTCAGTAGAATGTAGATGTTCAATGTTAGCCAATTTAAACTAAACTTGACACATTTGCGACCGGCTCTTGGAAAAATTGAAATCACAAATTTCATACTCATTTAAGGGACTCCTCTTTAGCTTTCATTTCATAAAAAATTAATTGAATAAATTACGATATTTGGTATAATCATGGTCACTTCAAGTTTTGCTGACATGTTCAAATTGAAATTAAATTGAAGATTCCGTCAAGAGCTTGATTTTTATGAGAGCCAGTCACATTTATTAGCTATATTTTTAGTTCTTATGGTTTTGCATGTTGTCATTCACACAAAGTTGAATTTGTTTGTTTAGTTCACTATGCATGCTTTACTGTGCATGTTTTCTTGATTTTATACTGACTTGCACGCATTGTTCACTTTTCTTCCCACACACACACTTGCTTCCCTTTTCAATTCTTTCCTTTCTTTAACTGCTTAAATTCATGTTTTATGAATACTTCATACTTTCCCTCTTTCCCCATCTAATGTTGCAATCCATAAACAATTAAAACAACAATTTCCCTCGCTATTCTTTCATCCTAATTGCTTGTAACATTTTGCGATAATCTGACCATCATCATCTCGATTCCATTTCTATTTCCTCTTTCATAATTCTGATTGATTAATTTTTCTTCCACAATTCTTTGCATTCTGTTTTTATAACTCATGCCGAATAAATGCTGTTTCCAAATCTTTCCTCTTTTTCTTATAAATCTGTATAACAACCTCAAACTTGTCTACTCCTTGCTAACGTGCCTCCTGCCATCTTTCCATTATGCCCCTTATTGTACCTTTGACCTGTGACCTCCCAACTCTAACCTCTATTATCTGCCACCTATTCATTATGCCCCTTATTGTACCTCCGACCTGTGACCTCCCAACTCTAACCTCTATTATCTGCCACCTATTCATTATGCCCCTTATTGTACCTTTGACCTGTGACCTCCCAACTCTAACCTCTATTAACTTTTTCTGGACCTCATCTTTTGGACTCATCTTTTATGGGCTTTCCTGCACCCCTTCTCTCTCCCCCTTCTCTCCTGTTGTTTTGCTTTTCCCATTCTTGTTCCTTTTGGCTGTCCTGTACCGCTCCTCCTTCTCCTCCCCCTTCTCTTGCGTTCTCCCATTCTAACCTCCACTTTTACCCATCTTTTGGACTCATCTATTATGGTCTGTCCTGCGCCCCTCCTTCCTCTCTCCTCTCGCAACCTCCCATTCCTGGGATAGCTCTTTATCTTCTTTGGGTGTGAGTCTGTCTGAAACTCATGATTCTTCCCTCCATTCCTCCTCCGTCGCTCTAGAAGATAGCCCCAGCCCCAGCCCCGCCCCGCCCTGCCGGCTGCATGAGGAGGCCTCGCACAGTCTCACAGAGTAAGACACACACAGTTGCCAAACACACTTTCAAGAGACCCTCTAAGTACAGTCCAACCTGTGTATAGTGACCACTAATATAAGGGAAACAGGAGAAGTGCCCACTGTAGACAGGTGATCTGTGTATAGTGGCCATCTAAGTCATTAGCCCCAGTGCCTACAGGATGTTACATTTCATATAGAATCAATGCATGGTTTATCAGGTTCCTGTAATGAATGGGTTCATTTACATAGGCTTGCTGAATTATACATTCATAATTCACCATAGGACTTTGATTTAACACCAATCTTCTTTGAAGAAATCAATCTGAACTACTACTCAACATGTCCACTTTGAAAACCAGCAATTAGTGAATAGGCCAGCCCACCCTTGTGAGGGACATTATAAGAGATAAAACACAAACATTCATTTTAAAGAGTGTGGATTGTGTTATGGGATACAAACTTCAATTGTCCCGGTTGATGTACTAGTCTGTTAATGAAGAAAGCAGTCTTTAAAATCAAATGTCCTGAATGGGTTAAATAAAGACAAATCAACACAAAGTTTTGGAAATGAATTTCAAAGGGAATGTAATCCCTCATCTGTGTATTTTAAGTACTGTGTTAGGATTGAGAACTCCACTCAATCTCTAAATCTATTTGGAATGATCAAAGGGCTGACTGAATAGTCATCTCAAATTGGTGTCCCCGAGTTTCATGATATATTTTTAAATGTTTTTACCTATTTTGTTCCCCAGTTGATCTTTCAAAATACAAGTCTTTATGTTGGTTTACATTTACTCCTAATCATGAGCTCAAACCTTTTTCAACAAGTAATCTGTTGGGTAATTTACCATTACTTTAAAAGCTCAGATAACTATTTGTTGTCTTTTGGCACAGTTGATTTAACAAAAGTTTAGAATGTCTTTTTGAACAATTATGTAATATTCATATGTTGCATTCACAACATTAAAAATGAAATCAAACTATCTTTGCATCAGGTTACACGTTAACAAAGATCAACAAAGATGGTTCCCTTAACCCATTTCCAAAGCTTTGTATTCATTACAAACTTCACATTTTTATTGCAATTTATTTCTGTTGTCTGCTCTTAATTTGTTTCATTCATTTCTGTTTTAAAAATTGTGATTAAATTTTGACTTGATGTTGGTCGTAAGTTTTGTAAGAATGATTCGAATGATGCAAGTACTATTGCTTCTGTTATGAACTTTGTTCATTGTTTCACCAGGAAGCTATGCTTTTTTATAATTGTATCTGTGGCCATTTGTTCAATGTGGAAAATATTTGTCACATTTGCATGCACTCAGTGTATTAAAGATAATTAAATGTACTTTATATTACACATAAATGTAGTAGATAGTTGCCGGCACATTTAGAACAGACTATATTCACAATTCACTATTTCACAACATTGGTATTAAAACCATGCATACATGCATACATGTAGCCATTTACACATTCCTCATCAAATTGCTAGCACTAAGTCTAAAGGTAAACAAATTAATTAATGCACAAATTCACATAACTTTACTAATTAGTTTGAAGAAGCACACAGTAATGTATATTTTATGAAGTCAAAATTATTCACGATGGACGTTTTAAATGTATAGAGTACTGAAGTTTGATGTCACACCTATTCATCGTCCATGGGGAATGGTCTCTAAACAATGTCAGGCAAGCCATGTATAGAGTACTGAAGTGTGCTGTCACACCTATTCATTGTCATGACATGGGGAATGGTCTCTAAACAATGTCAGGCAAGCCATGTATAGAGTACTGAAGTGTGCTGTCACACCTATTCATTGTCATGACATGGGGAATCGTCTCTAAACAATGTCAGGCAAGCCATGTATAGAGTACTGAAGTGTGCTGTCACACCTATTCATTGTCATGACATGGGGAATGGTCTCTAAACAATGTCAGGCAAGCCACACATGTCTGACCTATTGTATGCTAAGAAGGCGATTGTCCAGATCCAATCCTCTTCCAAAAGTCTGAATGAAAGAACAATATTTATAAATAAAACAATGTGACCTCATTACTTCAGTATTTTATTAAACAATATATCAACAGTTGCATGAATACAGAGATATACAGACTGTCCCAGAAAAAATGAAACCGGGTTTCATGGCAGAAATGTTATGTTATAATGAATAATTTCCTTGATGATATACAGGGTGGCCCAAAAAAAACGGAACGGGGCACTTCCCAAAATATAGTAACAAATGTTTTATGTCTATCGGATAGAGTGTCTTTTCAAATGAACAACGATACCAAGAACAGTCAATTTGGTCGTGTAGTTTTTGTTTTAGGGCGCTGTGAGTGACACCATGTCAGGTTCTCTTTTTTGTCAATTTGTATTGAGCCAGCGCTTGATGAAACGCACAAACCGCCATTCATATCGTTGAGCGTCGCGCACTATTGTTAGTGTGCACTCAGCCGTGTGCCGAGAGAATGGGCGTGGTCGCTGAATGGTATTACGGGCAATGAGTGCGGTTAAACTGGCATTGACTAGGTCGAAATCGACATAAATCGGCACCTGACATGGTCTCACTCACAGCACCCTTAAACAAAAACGACCTGACCAAAATTACTGTTCTTGGTATCGTTTTTTATTGGAAAAGACACACTATCCGATGAACATAAACATTGTGCTATTATATTTTGGGAAGTGCCCCGTTCCGTTTTTTTTGGGCCACCCTGTATATATGTCTGAAAAGCTCTGTGTCTCTTCTTTCATTTGATATATAACTTATGGCACATAGTTCACGCATGACTGAATTAGAACGATGGAAAGTGGTGTTACCAAGATTCCATTTGCACGCATAAATTTTAAGTTTGGGTGAGTTTTAAGGGTTGTAAACGTACTTATTTTTAAAAAGGACAAACTCCACATAATAGTTCATATTTTTATCTTTTACATGACACCTCATGCTAAACAAATAAATGATTTATGCCAGAGAACGAGTACAATGAAAACATGACTGATTTCTGCCCAAATGAGTGAAAGTTGAGTAAGAAGTCGCTCAGCTTTCCTGAATTAGCAGCTGACATTGGACTTTGATGCATGAGTGAATTTACACAAACATGGGGATCAGGGAAAACATGGGAAACAGGCTAGATCAGGAAAGTTACTCAATTGGGCTGGAATCAAGCATGTTTTCATTGTACTCGTTTTTTTAATCATGAGGTGTCATATAAAAGATAAAATTATGAATTTGTATGCGGTATTTGTCCTTTTTCAAAATAAGTACGTTTACTACCCTTAAAACTCACCCCAAAACCTCACCCAAACTTGCAATTTCTGCGTGCAAATAGAATCTTGGTAAAACCACTTTCCATCGTTCTAATTCAGTCATGCGTGAACTATGTGCCATAAGTTATATATCAAATGAAAGAAGAGACACAGAGCTTTTCAGACATATATATATCATCAAGGAAATTATTCATTATAACATAACATTTCTGCCATGAAACCCAGTTTCGGTTTTTTCTGGGACAGTCTGTATGTATCAAGAAAACCAATTACATACATCATCAATATATCAAATAGAACATTACTCAATATTTCAAACAAATTAAAACGACATAGAAACCAAATTAATGCATATAAATAGCACCACAAAGACTTTCAATGACCAAGCAAAGATGTGTATGAGTTAACTATCGGGTGAAAGTTAGAAGGGCATTTATTCCATTTTAGGCCAAATTGAGTTATGCATACCATCTTATGAGTCAGATTCTTCTTGATGTGATGCCAAATTTCAAAATAATACTTATTCCTAATCTGGGATTATTTTCAAACAAAGAAGGGAGCTAAATTGGGTTTCTACATAGCTCCTGAACCTTGAACATGATTATCTCCAAAGTACAAAGATTGACTTTAGGGCCCTTCTCTCTCTCAACTGATCATGTTTGTGTCTAGACTGATAGAACTACTTGCACAATAGACAACTGATCATGTTTGTGTCTAGACTGATAGAACTACTTGCACAATAGACAACTGATCATGTTTGTGTCTAGACTGATGGAACTACTTGCACAATAGACAACTGATCATGTTTGTGTCTAGACTGATAGAACTACTTGCACAATAGACAACTGATCATGTTTGTGTCTAGACTGATGGAACTACTTGCACAATAGACAACTGATCATGTTTGTGTCTAGACTGATGGAACTACTTGCACACAAGACAACTGATCATGTTTGTGTCTAGACTGATAGAACTACTTGCACAATAGACAACTGATCATGTTTGTGTCTAGACTGATAGAACTACTTGCACAATAGACAACTGATCATGTTTGTGTCTAGACTGATAGAACTACTTGCACAATAGACAACTGATCATGTTTGTGTCTAGACTGATAGAACTACTTGCACAATAGACAACTGATCATGTTTGTGTCTAGACTGATAGAACTACTTGCACAATAGACAACTGCTCATGTTTGTGTCTAGACTGATAGAACTACTTGCACACAAGACAACTGATCATGTTTGTGTCTAGAGAGATAGAACTACTTGCACACAAGACAACTGATCATGTTTGTGTCTAGACTGATAGAACTACTTGCACAATAAGACAACTGATCATGTTTGTGTCTAGACTGATAGAACTACTTGCACACAAGACAACTGATCATGTTTGTGTCTAGACTGATAGAACTACTTGCACACAAGACAACTGATCATGTTTGTGTCTAGACTGATAGAACTACTTGCACAATAGACAACTGATCATGTTTGTGTCTAGACTGATAGAACTACTTGCACACAAGACAACTGATCATGTTTGTGTCTAGACTGATAGAACTACTTGCACAATAGACAACTGATCATGTTTGTGTCTAGACTGATAGAACTACTTGCACACAAGACAACTGATCATGTTTGTGTCTAGACTGATAGAACTACTTGCACAATAGACAACTGATCATGTTTGTGTCTAGACTGATAGAACTACTTGCACACAAGACAACTGATCATGTTTGTGTCTAGACTGATAGAACTACTTGCACACAAGACAACTGATCATGTTTGTGTCTAGACTGATAGAACTACTTGCACAATAGACAACTGATCATGTTTGTGTCTAGACTGATGGAACTACTTGCACACAAGACAACTGATCATGTTTGTGTCTAGACTGATAAAATGTCAAGTGAGCGGAAGAGGGAGGCTGTCCAAAGCAGAAATGCAGTTTCCTGCAAATCTAATCAATAATTTCCCCTCCAGGCCATCGATGGGCAGATCAAATCAGACACTCATTAATTGTCTCTTTAATTCCCCGGGTATTTGCTGTGTAATGTTAACATCCAGATCTGGATCTTGGTGTCCCCACCCCCATCCCCTACCAACATCAATTAGGTCTGCAGGAAATAAGATCCTCCTTTTCTCAAATTCTGACAAATCAGGGGAGGTTAAAGGGTTTTATTTACTGTGATGGATGTCTTAGGCAGAATGTCATACAAAGCAAGAACTCATCTTCAAAAAAAGACAATAAATTATATGTTTTAATCAGAAATACATGTAGGTTGTACACAAATATTCAAAGCTGAAGTTAGGAAAAAATTAAGAGGTGTTGTAAGACAGCAACAAATTATATAATGTGAACGTGAAAACTTGTACTGTTAAAGTATTTTCATGCATTAGTTCTGTACTTTTTAGGCCACTGGCAATTAATTGCAATTCATACATTTTCAGCAGTCATGTTTTCTTAAGATGTTATATGTGACCTTACACCACAAAACGACCAATAAGTCGGGAAAACTGATTTTGCTGCTTTTCATACAACATTAAAATAGAAGTCATTACCTTTAAAATGGTACATCATTCGTCATATTTGGACTCAGCAAACCCTCTCAAAATGAACACCAAAGATTTGGAATATGGCTGAAGCATTTTTAAAATAGGGGAGAAACAGGCCATTTAAAAGATCAGTTTCCATTAAAGCGCTGTAATAAGATCACATTTATTGGATGAAAAAATAATATTTAAACATGATTTCCGATGCTCAAAATGTTACAGAAGCTAGATTAAGATATGCTTATTCAGGAAATACCAAAATCCTAAATCTCAGATTTTGAACAAAATTTGACTATTTTAGCTAATAAAAGAGAAACTACCACAGCGACATAACGGTCGTTTTGTGGTGTAAGGTCACATATTTACTCAAACGTAATATTTTATCCTTGACAGGAACTAATTGAATGGACATTTGTAGTTATACCTTGTGTTTTACCCCCACTTCCATCCCTCCAGAAACCTGCCCCAGTCCTACACCCCCTGCATAGAAGATGGATCGTACCAAGGTGACGCTGGCGAGTCATTGGCTGATGAGTGTAGTGATGAAATGCTGTCTTGGCTTGACGACCACGAGGGCATCCACAAAGAAGGCACGCTAGTATGATGACGGCTTCCAATGCGTGTAGTAAGGTACATTCATTTTAGATTCAAAGATAAAGGATACTGACAGGAAATATATGAAATAAATCAACCCCAAGACCTTTGGATTGCTTTACCGCTGCTCTAACCATTGAGCCACAAGGCCCTAGTAAAGTGATCCATTAACTTTGTACAATTTCAACCAAAATCACTTTGAGCTTTCCCACTTCTCTTGTAAGTTGTTGTTTGGCTTATGGTAACAGAATAATGAAATGGGTCTTGATTTTTCAAACGTCTCCATAATCATGGATATATTTAAGATTGAACTTAAGAGTGTCTATAAACGGTTTTCAAATGTAGTTGAAAGTATATGAATTTGGATACTCTATATTCCATAGTATCCGAATTTGGATACTTCCCGCCAACGATCTGGATCAAATCAGACATGGATTTTCTTTTTTCACTAGGAAAACTTTATTCTTGTTCAATAAAATTCTCACATATCATTTTCAAGAATCTTACAATGAAATTTGTATATGATTGAAATCTCAAACATTACTTTTGGGGAAAAATACAAATTAAATGGATCACTTAAGCAAAAATGAACTGCCCCCACCCCCAAATAACATATTTAATGTCTTACAAATCTCACTCGCTGTATTGATACTAATTGTGATTATGGATACAAAATTGAAAAGACTTGAGGAAGAATTTTTCATGTAAACTGATTATTTATGTTGAGCTTTGTAGCATTACATTTTAAATAATGATTTCTAAATTCTTTTCACTCTATTATTTTGCTTTTTATATTTGCAGGTAAAACCTATATTGAGTGACCAAAGGATGCTGTCGTCTCTTCAAACCAAGCCACCGTTTCATCAAAGTCATTCCATTAGCCGATGTTGTCTGCATTATATCATCATCTACGGAGAAGTAGATATTGTTGTAAAACTGCCATAATTTATCTCTCTAGAAACTTGTATCATGTGTGCAAACCAAAGCCTCATATTACACATTATCTTCTGTGTTGTGGTGCTGACATTAAAAGTAGATGTCATGTTTGTTTGTTCCTTCTGTGGAAAGCTATTAAGCAGATCTGTCTCAACATGTTTATTCATTAGGTACTTAACTAAACTTGAAAACATGATTGAATGTGTGGTCAAATAAATCACTGTTCAGAAACTGAGGATAAATAAGAAAATGAAATAAGATATGTTTTGTTTTGTCTTCTGTGACATGTTTATATGCAGATTTAGACGTGTTCATTCAGTTTGTACTTAAATGTTTGAAAACATGGCCACATTTCTGCTGAAATTAGTCACTTTTCATTCAGTGAGTTATTAAATAATTTGAAAACACATAAAACTAGTGATAACTCTCAATATAAATGTCTGCTTTATGATAATGACACATTTAAAATAAAGCAATGTGATTACAAAATATATATTTTTGGAAGGTGAGTGGGTGGGAGTCATATTCCAACCCCATTACAACAACGTTGGCAATTTTTATATCACTTAAAGGATGCTGAAAACAACAGTTTTGGGCTAAACCATCAACAAAGGATGCACTATAGCCTGAAATCAGTTTGGGCAGAGCAGACTTTAAACTGAATATACTTCATTTATAAACAGCTGAATATTGATGATATTTTTGTGGAAGCACACATACATTTCACTTCTCTCCCAACGCTTACATTCCATTTGAATGAGTGTATCAAAATTGCTGAAATTTAAAATGCTGTTTTCATATGATAGATATTTTTGTTGATTTTTATTGCTGATTTTTATGAAAGTCAATTTGCAAGAATGTTTGGGGTCAGTTTATTTGTTGCCCTTGATGACACTTCCAATCTTGTGAAAAATAATGTAGAAATCTGTTCAAATAATGCGTAACCATCATTATGTGCATGGCAGGAATTCTATGTCAACTATCTAATCATGGATCTAATTCAATAATGATATACTCAATTTATATAGGGTCTAATGTGATTGATTGTCTTCTTCACAGTTATATCATTAATTCATATAAATCAAGTCAAATATATTCTGTGAATCTATTTCAACTTTTTCATGCATGCTACAATATGTAGTGTGTGGATCCATGATTACAGGTTGTGTTGTGTTTTCTACAGATCAAAAACAAAAATAAATTATGTGAAAAGCTATCAATTTGAGCCAAATTTTGGTCATTAGTATGTTAGTTCATGTTAAAACCTTGAATTTGAATGTTATAATTTGATTACCCTCAAAACATTAATGAGCAATATCTTACAATGAGTACTGCAATTACATGTACATCCTTTTTAAAATGTAAGACAAGTAATAGTGATGATCTCATCTATGAGGTTCCACTGTAATTCCACAGGTATCATGATGCGTCCCACAGATTTTTTTTAACAAGGAGAGTTCACTGTACTTAAATTTGTCATATTTGAAAGCAGTGCAAGCATTAGAGGCTTCTTTTTTTTTTATTGTACTTTTTTAACTTTGTACTTAATAAGTTTGTTTTAGTTGTTCTAATTTGTGACCGGCTCTGTCACTTTGGGTAATTCATCGGGAATATCAAAATTGAGATTTTTAGTGTTTTGAATTCTCTAGGATTTCAGCTTTAAAATGATATACAACTTGATAAGTATGAGTTTCTTGAAGGCTAGAAAAACGCAAATTAATAACATGGACCAGAGCCCCGTGAATTGTCAAACAACGGAGAAAATCGCTTCTAAAGTTTTGCATCCATTCAGAAAAGCATTCTCACACACCGAGCGAGAAGTTGAACGGTTCGCTTTCACATTTCCGCTCGTAATCGATCAGCAAACAAAATAATGCATGCACAGTTATACTGTTATTCATCGGCCAATCAGCAACGCTTTCGCCTGTATTACGTAATTGTACAAAGCCTCAGCCCTAAGTCTCAGTTGATCGACAAACTAGCCCATGTGCCGCCCTTTGATGTGCATGTATTACAACCGCGGTGTATTATGTATGTACGTACCGCCATAAACCACCGCATCATATTCACCGTACCGCCGCTGTACCACCGGTAGACAAAAGAAAAGCGCAGTTTGATACCGTATGATATGGTACGCTGCACACGCACACTGCACACTTGCGTCATGCCCAGCGCGATTCAATGCGGTACCCATAGAATTATAAACAAACCAACCACTCGTTTACTATACAGTAAGTTAAATGCCGCGCACGCTTCCCGGAAATGTACAACACACGGACAATACAACTCTATTCAGGTTAGTCTGACCAATCACTGTACAGCTACAGTGCTTTCCTCTTGCAGCTCGCCGCGGCGGTACGGTCGAATCACACATACATAGATGGCGCATTCGTTTCACAATCGATCATGATCAGCCAGCGCGGATTGACTGAGTTTCTGGTCGAAACCGAAATGAAGGTTGCTTAGAAAAATCATTATTTACCGCATAAAAAAATCAAATAAGGACCTGAAATTTTCAGAGAATGTAGATGAAACATGTAAGTATCAAATCCCATAAAGTAAAAAATTTCAGCCAAAGACAATATTTTATGATTTTGAGGCTCTAAGTACTAAAGACCAATCGCGACTTTATACCCATTCTCTGGGAGCCGGTCTCATTTATGATTTTTTAACATGTACAAACTTGACAACATTTTCCTTGATATTTTGTTTTTAGTATTGTTCATTTCATGCTCTGTTTCCCTGTGTCATTTGTTTAAATTCTGTTAGATTTTAAACTATGCAGAGTATGGCAGGACCAGACTCTATCCAGAACTACAACATCAAGATTAGAAATGGGTTTTTAAAGTTGAACACGGATTTATAAATATGCACATTACCACACCGTTGTTTGTCGTAGGCAGTGCATAGACAATGCATGTCTAGTGGGTTGATTTGACATGCTTACCTATACATTGTCTATGTACACTGAAAATGTCCATCTAGCGTGTTTTGATCGTATTACCGTCTAGCATGTTATATAGAGTATCCAAGCTGTGATATCATACAAATCTATTTTTAGAATTTCTCAATTTGAACTTAATTTTCCGAAAAAGCATAACAAATAATCAATAGGAAATCACTGTTATTTTGCTCTGGTTTGTAACATTATGAACCAGAGCAAAATGACAGTGATTTCCTATTGAAATCAATTCATTCGGATGGGCATATACTTAACATATTCAATTGATTTTCAACATTTGGACAAAAATAGGCTTTTGATGACGTCACACTTGACCACTCTATGGTCGTATTACCGTCTAGTGTGTTACGGTCACACTACCTAGTAGGACAGGTCTAGTGTGTTACGGTCACACTACCTAGTAGGACAGGTCTAGTGTGTTACGGTCACACTACCTAGTAGGACAGACTAGTTAGGTTGCAGATGTGGATGTTGTTAGGGGTTCTTCTGCAATTAAAGTAAAAGGCAGGCATGTTTTTCCATCCATTTTAAATCTAGATTGAAATTTTACGAGTGCAATATAATTCTTTTTTTAAATGGATGGTTTGAATCTAGTAACATGTAATTAGCTTAACTGTTCTTGTGTGGATGAAGAGTTCTAGATTTGTAGTCCTTTTTAAATTCTCTTCATGTTTAAACTTCCATCAAGTGCCCCAGATAACTTATCTTATTCATGTCTTTGTAACTCTTTCAAACTGCTGTAAATTATACATTTGTAATTATATAACAAACATGATTTTTAGCTCATCCGGCCCGAAGGGCCCGATGAGCTTATGCCATGCCGTTGCGTCCGTCGTCCGTCCGTCCGTCCTTCCGTCCGTCCGTCCTTCCGTCCGTCCGTCCGTCCGTCCGTCCACAATTTTCAAAATGCTTCTTCTTCGTTATTTTTCAACCGATTTTGATTCTGATTGTTTCATAAGATAGGGCTAGGAGGGGGATTTAAAACTTCTACACAGAATCGTGAAATTCATTATATATGCTAATTTATGCAAATTTATTCGAAATTACAAAAAATGCTTCTTCTCCTTCATTTCTTGACCGATTTTGATTTGGTTTGCTTTATCTGGTAGAGCTAACTTTGGTACACTAAACTTCTACACAGAATTTTGAAATTTTTCTCCATTAATTATGGTAATTTATGCAAATTTATTCCAAAAATCACAAAAAATGCTTCTTCTCCTTCATTTCTTGACCGATTTTGATTTGGTTTGCTTCATCTGGTAGAGCTAACTTTGGTACACTAAACTTCTACACAGAATTTTGAAATTTTTCTCCATTGATTAATTATGGTAATTTATGCAAATTTATTCAAAAAATCACAAAAAATGCTTCTTCTCCTTCATTTCTTGACCGATTTTGATTTGGTTTGCTTTATCTGGTAGAGCTAACTTTGGTACACTAAACTTCTACACAGAATTTTGAAATTTTTCTCCATTAATTAATTATGGTAATTTATGCAAATTTATTCCAAAAATCACAAAAAATGCTTCTTCTCCTTCATTTCTCGACCGATTTTGATTTGGTTTGCTTTATCTGGTAGAGCTAACTTTGGTACACTAAACTTCTACACAGAATTTAGAAATTGTTCTCCATGAATTAACTATGGTCATTTTTTATTTATTTATTTATTTATTTATTTATTTATTTATTTATTTTTATTATTTATTTATTTATTTTATTTTTTTTAATTTTATTTATTTTTTTTTTTAAATTTATTTATTTATTTTTTTTTTTTTTTTTATTTTTTTTTTTTATTTATTTTTTTTTTCCCCATGTCCCTTCTGGGCCGTCAAATTTATATTTTTTCACTCTATTTTTTTAAAATTAATTTTTATGTCCCTTCCAGGGCATCACATTTTTATTTTTTGACCAGTTGAAAAGTGTACCACATGAAATTTGCGATATTTGATGTTGCGAGATGCCGGATGAGCGCTACGTCATTGACGTTCTGGTCTCATAATATTAACTTAATTACAAACTTTTTGAAATCATATTGATTTACTGCTGTTGTGGTAAATATGCGATGTATTAATTGTATAGATATATTAAAAATACATTTTTGTATCAAAATGTTAGTCCATTGGTCTGTTTGTTTGTTTTTTTTCTTAGTCTAATACACAATGAAGAATGTTCTGAAAAGAAAGTACATAATTCCAATTACAGCCAGCTTATTTTATTTATAATGCGTTTATTAAGTAATCACAAGTCTCTACGTGGAATATGCCTTGGCAATAGAACATTAGTGTTGACTAAATATATATATATATACATCATTATATGTGACCGGCTATAGCAAAACCCTGCACTTGTCGGTAAATATCAAAATGTAGATTTTCATACAATAACAAATTGGTCGATAATTGTTTTCAATTTTATAATCATGTGAACTTAAAATGCCAATTATTTCAAAACGTGAATTACTGACAAGTGCAGGTTTTTTCTATAGCCGGTCACATATTGTTTTATAATCTCAACAAATTAAATAGATTAAGATAACTCTTTTAACCTGCATTTGAAAATATACAATATATACATGGCAGAAAATGCAGGATTATATACACATATATATAAAAATGAATACGATTTCACAAAACTTGTGTGCCTTGTGACTGTCAGAATGCATGGAGTAGAAGAGCATATAGAATATACATCAACTCATGTATGGATTGATTGTGAGTGTGTAGTATGGCCAAAGTAATATTAGGAACAACCAATCTCAAAGAAAATTATATGATATATCAATAACTTGTAATATCAGGATTACCATTTAGGATATTAAAAACAATAGAGCCAACTTGGATATTTCCTTTTAACCCGTTCCCTACGAGTTTATGAAATTCCCATAGACTTTGTACACAACCCACTCGGTTCCCGTAGTCAAGGGGTTAAATGTCAAATCTCTTGACAATCTATATTTCCGTTAACCACATTTTGTCACAAAACATGTTGGTAAGATATTGTAAAGCACACTGAATTACATCAGTTACATATATTGTGTAATGGCTAGAACAGATAGTCAGAAATCTACAAAGAGAATGACATTGTTGTAATTTGGTTCTTTTTAGCAATTTGTCATCAATGACTTGTTACCAGTATAAAAAATCTCATTCTGCTTTTTCATTAATCTAACATGTCCTACTACATGCATATGAAATGAAAGTATACAATGTCACACTAACACCACATAAAAGACGGTTCTGTAAAGTTCCTTGTGCTTGGTTATAAATGTTTTTCTAGAAGCTCTCCATACATACAGTCAAGGGGATGAATAATTTTTGGTATTCCGAGAATAAACTTTTATAAATTCAGACAATAGTCACAATACCCAACTTGCCCATTCTCGATCAAACTCCTTGAGTGTCACATTCACAAAATCTAGGGTTAGGGTACCGCTTAGGTAGGTACTAGGTGTAACAAAATAACTGTTATGTTTTTAATCCGTAATAACTCAGTCGCTTATGAATGGAATTAAAGTAAAACTTCAGACAATGTAAAGGGATACTGTCAAATTTCCTGTGCCAAGTTTTATCAGATTTCAACCAGAGAAAGGGTGGCTATTGTCAATTAAAAAAAAAAGTGGGTTCGAATCTGAGACCTTCCCAATGCACCCATAGATAAAGCAATATATCCCATTCATTGCTGCATTCAATTTCAAGGAGTAAACAACAATTTGGTTGGATTCATCCCTTACAAAAGACTTGGTCAATGAGGGCACCGACACAAAAGGTGACCTCGACCACGGACAGTCATGTCTATTTCTCTGTCACAGCCAGTATTATGTAACCAAACTTCGACAGATGAATTTGACAATGTTCCTTTATAAGTTCTGGAATTTCGACCTGATTCCATTCATAAGCAACCGAGTTATTACGGATTAAAAACAACAGGTTTTTTGTAACACTACTTTTTTTAAAATTGACAATAGCCACCCTTTCTCTGGTTGAAATCTGATAAAACTTGGCACAGGAAATTTGACAGTATCCCTTTACATTGTCTGAAGTTTTAATTTAATTCCATTCATAAGCGACTGAGTTATTACGGATTAAAAACATAACAGTTATTTTGTTACACCTAGTATATGTGAATATATATGTACATGCACAAACGTACAATAATATTCCAGCATATTTGTGTGGAAAATCATTTGTGAACTCGACTCTATTTATGGGTTAATTCTGAACATCGTGATCTGGAGAAGCAATCTCAAAGTCTTAAAGATAGAAATATCATCTTTCATTAGATATTAGTCTTTCTTCTCACAAACAGATATATATCTTCCCTATCTCTATTATCAAATGATATTTCCATGCATACAACTGCAACATATATCAATCATGCACTGATTTTGAGAGGTGTGGGGTATCACCCTGTGGAAAAATGTCTTTCACAAAAACTTAGAGATGTGTCCCCAGAAATACTGTAAACGTGGTAATGTTCCCGGTGCATTAATTTTTGCACATTTTGCACTTGACTCGGCGAGCGCGAATTCTAAAACCCGCAAAAATATAAGCGTGATTTCAGTGAGTGTGTGAAGAATGAATATGGAGCATACGGTGCCTTGTGCATGGGTGTTTACGTGAACATAATGTGTGGTGGGCGAGTGAATAAACTCTGGTTTTGAGCGCATGCAGTACCTATCCAGATCTATACACGCAAGATAGTTTGAAAGATACAGAATGTTTGTAAAATGTGTTTGTGACGGATGTTAATGTTCCTCTTGGAAAGGAAGAATAAATGAACACTTGCTCGGCGCAAATTTAAAAACCGGCAAATGTCTTTTTGTGCTGATTAGCGCAAAATATAACTACATTTACGGTAAAAATATTTCTCATCAGAATGGACGGATATGTCGCACACATTTCTACAAAGCGCATCATTCTTGTGGTGCCTCATCAGCAGTAGGCAGGATGGGTGGCAGCGGTGGCCTATCCTCCGGTAACGACAGGACGCTGTCTGCCCGATCCTCTGAGAACCCTGCCATCCCGTACCCCAAGGACGCTCGGGAACCGGCCGGCGATGCCCGGGATCCCCCCGGCGATGCTGACATACCCCTTGCATCCGACAGGCTGGACATGCGTGAGTCGCTGTGGGAGGTTGCCTCGCTAGAGTCCGGGCTACCGGCCAGGTAGCGTATGGCACTGTTGGGAACTGTCTTAGGGCGAGCTGGGCCATCGTCTAGACCGGCTAAGGCATTGCCAGGGGCTGTGGCAGGAGGTCTGCAACGGGATCCAGAAAAATAAAACATGATTATTACAACTTCAAAGTTACAGAAATGTTAGATATACTATATGTGACCTTACACCACAAAACGACCGTTATGTCGCTGTGGTAGTTTCTCTTTTATTAGCTAAAATAGTCAAATTTTGTTCAAAATATGAGATTTAGGATTTTGGTATTTCCTAAATAAACATATCTTAATCTACCTTCTGGGAAATTTTGAGCTTCAGAAATCATGTTTAAATATTAATATTTCATTTAATAAATGTGATCTTATTACAGCCCATGAATAGACACAGATCTTTTAAGCGGCCCGTTTCTCCCTTATTTTAAAAATGCATCAGCCATATTCCATATCTTTGGCATTAATTTTGAAAGGGTTTGCTTAGTCCAAATATGACAAATTATATACCATTTTAAAGGTAATGGCTTCTATTTTAATGTTATATGAAAATCAGCAAAATCAGATTTCCCGACTTATTGCTCGTTTTGTGGTGTAAGGTCACATATGGTACTGTTGGGAACTGTGTTAGGGCGAGCTGGGCCATCATCTAAACCGACTAGTGCATTGCAGAAGGTCTGCAACGGGATCCAGACAACATGATTACTATAACTGGAAATATAAATGCTAGAAATACTATTTAAAACTAATTCTCGAAATTAGCACAGGCTTGCTGGCCCATGGCCTATGGCAAGCCATGGCCTATGGCAAGCCGAAAAGGAATATATTCATCTCTTGTACTTATATTCATCTATGAATAAATATATTCATCTTTTGAAATTATTTATATTCATCTCTAAATAAATATATTTATCTTTTGAAATTATCATTCATCTTTTAAATGTAGACTATTCATCTTTATTTTAAATATATCTTTCAACATATATATTCATCTTCTCATTATGTTTGTCATTCTAATATATTCATCTTTTCAATATGCTCGTCTTTTGAATATATTCATCATTGTATATTTTCATCCTATCATTATTTTCGTATTTTTTTATCCATTCATCTTTTTAATATATTCATCTATTCAATATATTCATCTTATCACTATTTTCGTCTTTTTGATTTATTCATCTTTTCATATTCGTCTTTTTGATTTATTCATCTTTTTAATATATTCATCTATTCAATATATTCATCTATTCAATATATTCATCTTTTCAATATGTTTGTCTTTTTGATTTATTCATCTCTTCAATATTCCCTTTCCCCTTGCATAATGCGACTCATATTCATTCATTTATTCTACATCAGATTTGTTCGTGTTTCATATATTCGTCTTTTACAAAATATATTCATCTTCTTCAATGGGCACAAGATTTAATGGATGACTTTAATTTGTCAACTACTCACTCATTGATGAGTTGGTCCAGAGGTCTAAGTATGATGCCCAGAGCAGCTTCCTTCGCTGCACTCTTCCGTCTCTCGTAAGATACTTTCTCCTGGAATCAAAAACAAACAAAAAAGATCAATCACATCGATAATACATTAGAAAAAAAGAAGTTAAAAAAAACAAAAAAAAACAGTTATTCATTTATGTTCAAGCAAAAGAACAATAGATCAATATCACTCATGGCCACCTTTAATGTTTGATGCAGGATAGTACTGACAATATCACTCATAGCCACCTTTAATGCTTAATGCAGGATAGTACTTACAATATCACTCATGGCCACCTTTAATGTTTAATGCAGGATAGTACTTACAATATCACTCATGGCCACCTTTAATGCTTAATGCAGGATAGTACTTACAATATCACTCATGGCCACCTTTAATGCTTAATGCAGGATAGTACTTACAATATCACTCATGGCCACCTCTTGCCTCTTCTTGGAGTTCTGGCTGAGTGGGCGAGGGGGAGGGTCCACGACGGGCTTTATCCAGGTGCGCATGTTGGTCGGGGAGGGAGGGTTCTCCAAAGTGCCCCCTTCCTGCTGGACCCCACTGCCCCCAGCCCCCGTGCCCCGTGAGAACGAAGGAGACCTGGTCCCGGAGCCGGACTGGGTCTGGGAGTAGAGCGAAGACGAGTCCTGTTCCTGGGAGGATGGTTCCACGCTGATTGGAACGGCTAGACCCAGGTAGGACAGGACCTGATTGCGAACGTGCTTGTAGGTGCTCTCCAGATCAGCTAGAGCAAAACAACAAAAATGCTAGAATTTAGACACTGTTCACGAGTGCAGTCAAACCGGCCTGAGCACACAGCTGCTCACAAGATCAGCTGTTACAAAACAACAATAAACATGCAAGAATTTAAAAACTGCCCTGTTCCTGCGCAGTTAGGAGAAGCTACACCCAGCTAGGTAAGACAACAGGACCTGGTTGCGCACATGCTTGCAGGTGCTCTACAGATCAGAACAAGACAGAACAAGACACCTGCAGGAATTTAAAACTGTTAAGTATAGATCAACATTTGGTTCTGGATTTGGTTCAAAATTTTAAGCTGGACCTGGTCTGTGAGTAGACCTTATGTCATAACCCTAAAAGACTAAGCACTGATACTTGACGAAAACACATACAATACTCCATAGTACTCATTTTATTGCTGGAAAACTAAAACAAATTTGTAAAAAGAGAAGATAAAATATACTAGAACTCTAACTTGAGGTTGAACTTACTGGAATCCACACTCTTGTCAAAGAATCCGGGTTTGTTCTGGTGCCAGTGCTGGTAGATGTTGGTACGCTCCATGTTGTACTGGACATGTGTACTGTCCAGACTGCCCAGGGCCTGGAGACGCTCCTGGTGTTGGGGCTGGTCAAGGGGTAAGAGAAGGACGTAGCGGGGCTGGAAGTGGGTCAGCTTGAGACTCAGGACACCCTGCAAATAACAAGATTAGAACCAAATGGAAGAGTGTTATCAGTCATTGCTTTTAACCTATCTGTGGATGTGTGTACTGTCTAGACTGCTTATTAAAGGACTAATTAGCGTGAACAAATGAGAAACATGTGCGAATAAGCCATCTATATAAAAATACATGGATCGATGGAATAAGCGCGAACAAATTTACTGCGAACAAGTGCAAACGAGATTTACTGCGAACAAGTGCAAACGGGATTTACTGCAAGCGGATACATTTTGCAACCAATCCAGCACATACAGTGCACTTTTTCCACTCCCTGGGGAGCATTCCAGCCAGGCACACAATGCTAAGGAACTACGTTCCATCCTTCTGGGTACGCATTTATACACCTGGGTGGAGAGCAGCAAATGTGGATAAATTTTCTTGATGAAGCAAAAACGCGATGGGCATACTCTGGGTTTGAACTCAGGACCTCATGATTGGAAGGCACGCGCTCTACCAATATTGCCACACCACGTCCACTATAGCATATATTCAGCCCATACCTGTGAACTATGATTTGGGTGTTTTGTTTGGGTGTGTGTGTGTGTGTGTGTTTGAAGGTGCATGTCTTACCATCTGTCTCTGTATGTTACCGGTCTCTAGTTCCATGGTGAGAATACATGCTAGTCCGTTCTCTGCCCCAGCTTTGATGGCCTGCATGAACAGCCCATGTGGATTAATAGTTGTTTGCTTGTGAGTCTGTATGTGTGTGCATGTTTGTTTTCTGTCTTGAAGTATGTTACCTCTAGTTCCATGGTGAGGATACATGCTAGTCCGTTCTCTGCCACTGCTTCGATTGCCTGCATGCTCAGCCCGTACCGGTGATCCAAGATCTGGTACGTCAGCAGGAATTCTCCCTGAAAGGAATACAAAAACAAATTGAGTAGCATTGAATTATTATAGGCAACAACAAGAAAGAAAATCATGTTGGGATTATCAAACATCAACGGAAATAAATTATAGCATGCCAGCAACTATGTTAATTGTTCTTGATAGCAACACCTAAACAATGATTGCACAAATTTACAAAGTATATTTTAAACTAAAGGAGATGAGATGAAAATGTGTCTTATCAGGGTTTTAGGTCTTCCAGGGTTTAATTTTAGCCACTAGAATCATCAAATAGTTGGCCAAACTAGCTACTGCAAATGTGACAATTATGGTAGTAATGTTGAGATTCAAGGGATACAATACTTGACGGTCAGAATTTCTATTAGGCCATCTAAAACTCATGCTTAGGTGGCATGCAGGCCACCAGAAACAAGCCCTGCACTTGCCAAGGTGCCAATCATGGCAAACAGAAATTTACTTTGGTCACCAGAAACTGTAGTATAGGGCACCAATGCATATGGATTTACAACATGTAGTTTAAGGTGGGAGTCTATCTGACATGTCATTTTGGCCACCTGAAAGAAAAGCTAAAGGGATCGAGAGCCCTGCCATGCCTTACCTCTTGTAAGAGTTCTTCAAACTGGTTTGCTGTCACATAGTGGAAGTCTGCCTCTCCACTCTTATGTTGCCCTCTTGTAGTGTGTAGCAATCTGATCAAGATATAGGAAGGAAGAAGTCAAAACCACATGTTAAGAATATGCTTTTTGAACAAGTGTTTGACTAATGACTGATTTTTACTGTACTACATCAGAGATAACATTTGGCCCTACATAAAAATTAAAAAAACAACATGGTAATAATAACAATTTCAATAACAATATATCTTCATGTATATTTCATTTTTCTTCACAAACAAAGCCTAATTATAAACTTAATTAAACATCAATGATACAGAATAGATACACAAACAAAAACAGCAATTAGAGACCTACCCTAATCCAAAGTATTCTGAAAACTCTTTGACCAGTCTTTGGGCCAGGACTTGTTTGCCAGATCCACGGGGTCCAACCAAGACCAAGACTGGGTACGGGGTCTCTGTACTGGGCAGAGTGCTGCAACAAGAACAAACATAATTATTCATTGACTGCCTGTCTGATTGGTTGATTAAGAAATTGACTTACTTATTCCTGCATAAATGTACTGATTAATTTGTTGATTAACCGATTTATTGTGTGATTGATTGATAGATTGCTAAAATGAACGTACCTCATGAGAACCCTGGAGGGTTTGAGTGAGGAGTAGATGATAGCTCTGCGGTGATTGATTGATTGATTGATTGATTGATTGATTGATTGATTGATTGATTGATTGATTGATTGATTGATTGATTGATTGATTGATTGATTGATTGATTGATTGATTGATTGATTGATTGATTGTTTGATTGATTGATTGATTGATTGATTGATCGATCGATCGATAGATTACTAATTGAACGTACCTCATGAGAACCCTGGAGGGTTTGATTGAGGAATAGATGATAGCTCTGCGGTGATTGATTGACTGATTGATTGATTGATCGATTGATAGATTGCTAATTGAACGTACCTCATGAGAACCCTGGAGGGTTTGAGTGAGGAGTAGATGATAACTCTGCGATGATTGATTTATTGAATGATTGATTGATTGATTGATTGATTGATCGATCGATCGATTGATAGATTACTAATTGAACGTACCTCATGAGAACCCTGGAGGGTTTGATTGAGGAGTAGATGATAGCTCTGCGGTGATTGATTGACTGATTGATTGATTGATCAATTGCTAATTGAACGTACCTCATGAGAACCCTGGAGGGTTTGAGTGAGGAGTAGATGATAGCTCTGCGGTGATCCTGGGCTGCCAATACTTCCATGGGAGGCTCAAACAAGTTCACTGCTGCAATCTATAAATATGTTATCCAGACAGAACAGCATACTTAGTATATTTTTCTTTTTAAACAAGATCTTGTAAAAAACATGTGTATGATAATTTTGAGCCATGAGATATATTTGGCTTTTTAACTTATAACCTCAAATCTAGTAATACCACCTTTCCCTTGATATGAAAATCTTGCAATATTGTAAGAAAATAAATTTTATAATGCGCCTTACGACATTAGAACAGAAGAAATACCTTTATTACTAATGTCATAAATCTTCTATCCTAACCTCAATGATATCCATTTCTAAATGGAAGATAGTTTTTAATAAAAACAAATTTCAGTACATATATTGGTGGTCAGGGTCATAAGGGCCATAAGTCAATTTTTGTTGTTGCTACAATGAGTTATATAATATCATCTTGTAGAGCAGAGATTTGATACCAAATGTTCAGATAATAATCATTCCTAATTTTTGAAATATTTACCAATAAATAAAGAGATCTACAATTGGTTTCTACAGGGCTCCCAAACCTTAAACCTGATTATCTCTGAAGTACCAAACTAGACTTAACGCCCTTCTCTTTCTCAACCGACCATATTACCTACCTTCTCCTCTGCTTCCACCTTGTGCCTGTCCAGCTCAGCCAGTTGAGGGATGCGGAACAGGAGGGACAGTCTGTAGTCCTCTATGTCTTGGATGGGGTTCCTCAGCAGGGTCAGGTGACGTAGCAGCTTCAGGTCCTGGATGTACTGCAGGTCTGTGATGTCTGCAATCTAATCAAATCAAATCAAATCACATATGTTGGTTGATAATAGACGTGTTGAATAGAAGAGACAGTCTGTAGTCCTCTATGTCTTGGATGGGGTTCCTCAGCAGGGTCAGGTGACGAAGCAGCTTCAGGTCCTGGATGTACTGCAGGTCTGTGATGTCTGCAATCTAATCAAATCAAATCGTAGATAATTCAAGATATTTCACTGTCTGATAACTATAGAATAATTGCAAAATGAGTTGCTGATGTTATGTCCAAAGGAGTTCTTTTATACGGCCCTTTTTTTATAAAAGAGCTGGTGCAGATCGAGGTGTCCATTTGATGAAAATAAAGTAAGAGTTTAAGGCAAATTGCAATCAATGAAAATAAATTAGAAAGAAAGAGAGATTGAAATTAATGAAACTAAAGTAAAATAATAGTTTTAGGGAAATTGCACTTGATGAAGTGATAGTTACCCCGTTGTTTTCGAGGTCCAATGTTTCCAGCAGGACACATTTCTGGAGTCCCTCAAGGCTACAGATGCTGTTGCCAGACAGGTCCAAATGCTGCAATCTAGTCAGGGTGTCTAGGTTCTCTATCACACTGATCTGGTTACATCGCTGTAGAGACAGAGAAAAAACATGTTGATATGTCTGTATTGCAATCATCAGCATCGTCATAATCGCCATTAAAATCATCATCATCATGACCATCAACATCATCACCATCATCATTCACCATTAATCATTATCATCACCATTACTATCACCATCATCACCGTTGTCATCATCATCATCACCATCACCCTTAGTATTACTAATCATCACCATTATCATCATCATCATCATCATCGTCATAATCATCAACGTCATAATCATCAACAATATCATCATCATATTCATCATCATTAAATCATCATCATCTCCACCATCACACCTCCACCTAGGTGATGAGTGTACAAACTCTGTTTTTTATCACGTAGCGCGTATGTTGTACAAGAGTAGGAATGCGCATCACACCTGTATAAAGATATGAATTTCCTGGCTTGGAAATTGTGTTTTAAAATTTATGAAAACTTACATGTTCCTCTTGCAAAAAAAAAATAAATGAACACTTGCTCAGTCCAAATTTAAAAGCCAGCTAATGACTTGTTTTGAATTGCCTAGCACAACAAATTTATTCCATGTATCTGAGGGGCAGATGATCCACCTTCTCAATGATATGGGCCAGATGTCGACTGAGATGGTGTAGACACTGGGGGTCTTAATATAAATTATGTACAATAATCTCAACTCCCTGGGGAGCATATCTTACCAGGTTGATGTATCTGAGGGGCAGATGATCCAGCTTCTCAATGATGGTGATGTTGTTATGAGCCAGACTGAGATGCTGCAGACACTGGCAGTTCTCCACTCCAGTCATGGCAGTTACTTCATTATCTGAGAGGCAGTCTCAGTAAAGGAATGGCTGATCATTTCATGGCACATCTTTCACATACATGTTTAAATAATATAATTTCTATACTATCCTTGTTCAAGTTGCAATTTTAAAAATATAAACATGTATAAACAACCAGAGAGCCAATAGAGAGGCTGAGCCTTCGGTCCTAGCAGAATCTTCTTCAGAGGCAAAACTCCTAGATTCATATTCTTTTCTAGCATGACCTTAAACCGTTTAGTGAAAGTTCAGGATCTTTGGGGGAAAATTTCAGCATCGTGAAACCTTTGTCAAACTTATAGCCTATAATCAAAAGTGCAATATGAATATATGCAGAACAAATGCTGCCTAAAGTTGTTTTTTAAGATATAAATATATACAGTATATTATACAGATTTAATCTAACAAATAATTTAAATAACAGTCAACTTCATAGTTATCTTATTTAATTGTTTATAATAGTTGTTTGTCCTTATATTTTACTGATTTCTATTTTTTGTGTATATATGTTGTGTATATATAGTACTAACCAAACAAACAAATGAACAACAGACACATGAATGAATGGACAAACAAACTAACAAATGAACAAGTGCATGCATGCAAAGGATACTGTCTAAGACAAGCCTGGAGAGGGCATGGTGGGCCGACAGATCTCCCATCTCTGCAATCTTGTTGAAAGATACATCAACCTCCTGTTCAAACAAATCAACAATTTAGATAAAGCAATAAGTATATTAACACATTACTGATTCAACAATAGATAAAGCAACACAATAAGTATATTAACACATTACTGATTCAACAATAGATAAAGCAACACAATAAGTATATTAACACATTACTGATTCAACAATAGATAAAGCAACACAATAAGTATATTAACACATTACTGATTCAACAGGAAAGTGGGAATCATATTAATAGGTAAAAGGTGGAAGCATAACAATAAATCCAGGGTTCAAAATTACAACAAATATTTTGTTTGTATAATGTTAAATCTAGCTAATAATTCAGTTCATTAGCTAAGTTACTTAAACACATTTGACTGTTTATACTGATATATGTTACCTGGAGGTTGTATGGAGGTTTGAAGTCCAGCAGCTTTGTGATGTCATTGTGAGATGCATCTATGTTGACCAGATATGGCATGCAACCCAGGACAGTCAGGTCTGCAAAGAGAGTAGAATAATATTCATTCAATTAGTTATTCGTTACTTAGTAATGAATAACTATGTTTACTTAATGTATACAATTATTTATTTATTCCTTTATTTTTAATTATTTTTACAAAATTTATTCATATATTTTGTACTTATTTATAATTATTCATTTTTATTCATATATTCAATTAGCCGGTGGTAAAAACCTGAAAATATCATATCTTTAAGCTTTCAAGTAACTTGTGCTAAATAAATATTGATTTATACAGTGTAAAACCTATAACTTAAAGGTGCATCTGTAAAGTGTCTTACTCCACAAAAATTAATTTGAGCTTCCACATTTCTCTTCTACCGTGTTGTTTGGCTGATGGTAAGAGAAGAATAAAATAGGGTTAGATTTTTTCAAATGCCCCTTTAGTATGACGATATCTATAATTGATAATCATTCAGCTCAAGAGCGTTGATGAACCTCATACACGTCATACAGTAATTTGTTGTAAAAGCTCACGCAAATTTGCGCTTTTTTAACCACAGGAAAGCAGTGTTCTTTTTAAATGAAATTTTTACACATCATTCGGACATATCTTACAATGATTTTGGTATAGGATTGAAGTCTCGAATGTCATTTTGGGCAATATCTGACACTTTACAGTTGCACCTGTTTTTGAGAAATTGATGCTTATTTTAATTTACATGATAAGATGCAGAAGAATAGAATACGGATCAATCGGTGCATTATCTCCTGCAGCTCCTGGATACATTTATTCCTGTTTATAATATTATATTCATGATGTTTGTTGATTTGCTTTGCATAAACTTATTTCAACTACAACAACTTTAATGAGTGATAATTATATTTCACCAAGGTTACAATAAAGCTTGAAATAATGAAGGACAATATAGCATAATGTTCCAAAGACGACCCTTACCTTGTATCTTATTGTATGGCAGTTCCACCTTCTGGATGTGTATGTATGCCTCAAGCACGCTAACATCCTCTAGGTTATAGCCCTGCAATATATAACATAATAAAGGTGTATAACAATAAATAATTGTGTAGTATATGGGCTTGCTTAATGATATTGACTCTTTTTGTTGTCAATTTACATGAAATTACAGCATGCAGATATATATTCATGAAGACCTCGTATCAAAACATTTCACCATTTGTTTCTTATCGTTTCATTCCCAGCCAATCCACACACTTGTTCAATTTCATATGCTACTGACAATACCATTCAGTAGTGCTATTAAAAAAATGATAAGAAAACAATTATCCGTGAATGTATATATATATATATATAATGTATATACATGTATGTCCCCTTTTCACTTGTATTTATGTGTAAAACTATAGTGTAGCCAACAATTATTTGGACACCCTGAAAAATAGGAAACAAACTATTTTGATAATATTTCAAAAATGGTCTTTTATCTTGATTTCAACAAAGCAGCATCTAATAAACACTGAATTTTAGGCAGCTTTTTACCAAACATTTTCTTCAAAATTTGTTCTAGCATCATTTAAATTAAAGTGATTGTTTCAATGTGTCCAAATAATTCTTGGCTACACTGTATATATTATATACACCATACTATATTTGTTTAGTTTGATAATATACTAATGAATAGAAATTCAAATATCTGAAATGATACTAATAATCCCTTTAGAGGAATAAGATGTACATACTGGCAGGGTGAGGTTGAGGAAAGTGAGCTGTGTGCCGTCAGCTGACCGCCCTAGATTGCAGAGTCCTCTTGCTATAGCACGCTCACTCAACACACCATCTGGGCACAGCTGCATGCATACACAATCAAAGAGAAAAGGGGAGACATATAAACACAATTATTATGTATACAGAATTAAAATTCATCTGAACAATATATATCAAATGGAAATCATTAGTGTTTATACTATTTTCACTGAGTAAATTTTTTTAATGAAAGTGCCAGTGGCGTAGCTGTATGGGGACAGGGGCATGCATGCCCCCCCCCCCCCAAAAAAAAAAAAAAAAAAAAAAAAAATCATCTGACAAAAACATGCCCCCCCCCCCCCCCAAGTCACCAGACAAAAACAGTAAAAACCATTTATAAGGGGAATCCTTACAAAAATACAGAAAACCCAGACCTAGCGGGGGGGGGGGGGGGGGGGGGGGGGGTATGTATGGTCCACTTTTTATCGGTTTCGGGCAATGATCAGTCTTGTTGACCGCCCCCCCCCCCCCACCCCCCAAAGCTTACACGACTCAAACAATGGCCTTGTCCCGTTTTGGTAAAATACGCGTCCCCCCCCCCCACCCCTTGAAAATTCCGGACTACGGGCCTGATGTATTTATATCAATCATATTAATCATATAAATAACATATTGAAATAGGGAGACAACAAAAAAATAATAAAGGCAGTAGCCCCCTTCTTAAAGCCCAAGTTCAGTTCCGGGAAAGTAGCCGAATACTAGTGCTGTAACCGATCATCGGATCGGCATGCCGATCACGATCCGATCATACATGATCGGACCGTTTTTGCCGATTTCCGATCATGCAGAAAAAATCGGAACATCGGATCGGCAAAAAAAAAAAAAAAAAAAAAAAAAAAAAAAAAAAAAAAAAAAAAAAAAATCTTTTTTTTTTTCTTTTGAAAATGATCCCAAAAAACATATTTTGGGAATATAAATGAATACCAAAGCAACATATATCCATATGAATAAGCCCAAGGTAATCTTGTATGGGTATGCTTTCATTTAAAACTGATTACCTCTCCTTTTACAAAATTATTCGCGCCGATTTTGAGCTTAGTCCCATGCATTACGTTTCACTAAGTTAGCCGTGATCTCCACCACGGTGGAAATCAACTCAACCATTTTAATAGCTTTCGTCAACATTCCATGCCCTGTTAACTGCCCCCCCGAGACCTAGTGGTATTATAGAGATAATCTCCTCCGGTTACACGCAGTAAACCGATAAGAACGGTGTAAACGGTGATAAAATTCTACTAGAAGCACGAATCTCTCAACCTCTCCTCAGGCCTGAGAAGCGGTTATTTTCTAACTTGGGTGAAACGTAATGTGTGTTTCTGAAAGGTTACGCCAAATTAATCACATGGGACTAAGCTCAGAATTGGCGTGAGTAATTTTGTAAAAGAAGAGGTAATCAGTTTGAAATGAAAGCATACCCGTACAAGATTACCTTGGGCTTATTAATATGGATATATGTTGCTTTGGTATTCATTTATATTCCCAAAATGTGTTTTTTGGGGATCATTTTCCAAAGAAAAAAAAAACGATTTTTTTTTTTTTTTTTTTTTTAAATTAATTTATTTATTTTGGCCGATCATCCGATCCCGATCATCGATCCGATTTCGAAATTCGATACAATTTTGCCGATCCGATCAAACGATCCGATCATCAAGGTCAGTTACAGCACTACCGAATACATCTATATTGATCAATATTGTTGAATATCGTCGCTGGGCTGTTAAAACCTCGTATCTCAAATTTTGGTGAAAATTACTTTTTTGGATAAATGTGAAGTTTAAGGTGTAAAATTTCATCTTTTAATATAACCACATGAGTTGCATAATTTTTTTATCTTAAAAAAAAAATGTCAAAATTCATCTTTTCGAAAACCTCGTATCTCATTTCAGGATTTAGTGCGAAAACCTCGTAACTCAATTTCCCGCCTTCCAAATTATTTTTCGTGCATTTGAACCATTTCATATCGAATTGATTATCAAACATAGTCTTAAGTTCAAATAACATAGCCTACGCACATAATTTGTTAAAATAAGAATTTTTTTTCGCTCTCCTGAACATTTTGTTTTTATGAGATACGAGGTTTTAACAGCCCAGCGACGATCGTCGCTGGGCTGTTAAAACCTCGTATCTCAAATTTTGGTGAAAATTACTTTTTTTGATAAATGTGAAGTTTAAGGTTTTTCTTCTTGCGTATGAGGCAGCACAACTTCTCCATCACGCAAGTAAGGGATCTAGTAACTTTGTTCACATGTGCAAAAAGTGATGAATGGTTTATGCAATGTATATTGTTGTTATCTCATATGTCCACAGGGTATTGTGTGAAAATTTCAAGTCAAATGGACATTGCATGGCCAAGTAATGAGCGAAAATGCAAAGTGATATGCACTAACTCACTTTGTACACAGAAGAAAAACTCGCCCGGAGTTTTTTCTTATCTGAATACTTCGATCGTACATATCTTTGTAACGAAAGGGAAATTTG